>PVJD01014359.1:0-29461 GCA_004026545.1 Mormoops blainvillei
GGGGGGTGCTGTGTATGGAGACATGATAGCTGTTGGGGAACGGGCCTGGTGAGGCCAAAACCAGGAGAAAGAAACCACCTGATGGGGTTTCTTTGGCTATCCTTGGTGTCCTGGGGTCAGGAAAAGTAGAGATCCCAGGGAGAGCATTGGTGTCCCCTGGCCCCCCCGTACTTGGTCTTGCCACATTGGAACCTGGTTGGACAGTCCCGTCCCTTGCTGTTTTCAGGCAGAGCTTCCACTAGGTTATGGTACCTTGGGCCTCATCTCAGCAAAGACCCCAGCCTCCATCTTCCACATGTGGGAAGAGCCCCATCAGGGGACAGGATGGCTCCAGTGACCTAAGGCAGGTATCTGGGCTTTGGGCCAAAGGCCCGATTTTCTAGACAGGAGGCTGGCTCCGTGAGTCTATATGGCTTCATCCTGGAATGCTGTCCTAGGAAGCCAACCCTAAGGAAACTAGCCCCCTGCTGGCCAGGATGCTTCATCTTCTGGAGCCAGCCTCTCAGATAAGCCTGGGCACTGTGTGCTCTCCCTCCGGGGCTTTTCACTTGACCCAAAGGCAGATGTTGCCTTCCTTTCTGGCCTCCGTGGCCTGGACCTGAGCTTGCACACTCCTGTCTGGGGCAGGGTTTACAGGTCCTGAGGGAAGGCGGCGTTCCTTACTGAACCTCGGCTAGGCCTGGAGGGCCTCACTGTGGTCTGTTCATTATGCACGCACCATAACCTGTGGTACTCAGTGTAGGACAAGCTTGAGGTCGGAAAGGGGAACCCTCCCCCAAATGCCTTGCAGATAGGGCATTTCAGGTCGGGCATAGACCTCAGAGGATGCAGCAATTTCAACAGTAGCCTGGGAAGACAAAACATGAATACAGTGGTGGAAGCAAATGGGGCAGAGAAGAGTGATAGATCCAGTAGGTTCTGAGTGTCTGGGGGAGCATGGCTGGGAAAGCAAGTACAGTCAGACTTCTGGGTGTGGGAGACTGGGGACGGGGCCAAGGTGGTACTCTGGAGCTCTTTCCTCCCCGTGCAGCAGCACACGGGCGATGGGGTGACCGGGGCCTGGCTGCCCTGTGAGGCCTGCCTGCTGGACCTCCCAGGGCCCCTCTCTGATTTCAGGACTTAATTTTTTATGAACTGACTCCTCCTGTTCTCAAAGGAATGTTTGTTTTGTTGTTTTCATTATAACAGCTTTATTGAGGTATAATTTGCATGCCGCAAAATTGACCTTTTTTAAATGTACAATTCAGTGGTTTTTGTATACTTATGGAGTTGTGCAACCATCACCATCATCTCATTCAAGAACATTTTCATTCCCCTAAAAAGAAATTCCATACCCATTAGCAGTCAGTCACTCCCCATTCCCTTCCTCCCTGGCGACCACTAACTTCCTTTCTGTCTCTCTGGATGTGCCCATTCTGGATAGTTCATAGAAATGGAATCCTATAAGATGTGGTCTTTGGGGCTGACTTCTTTCCTCACACGTTTTCCAGATTCATTCATGTTGTAACATACAGCAGTACTTCCTTTTTACGATCAAATAATATTCCATTGTATGTATACACCACATTTTATTTATCCGTGCATCAGCTGATGGAAATTTTAGTTGTTTCTGTTTTTTCGCTATTGTGAATAATGCTACTATAAACATTCATATACAAGTTTTTGTGTGAGCATCTGCTTCCATTTTTCTTGGGTATGTATTTAGGAGCAGAATTGCCGGATCATACGGTAACGCTGCATTTAGGATTATTTGTTTTTAATGTGAAATAAACAGTGCAAGAGTGTTTAGGAGCGAAATCGTTCTTGGCTCTCTGAGCTTTTGGAAGGGAGGTTGACTGCAACCTGGTGCGCTGGGCTTCTCAGGTCCGGTGAGTCCTTGGGTGAGTCCTTTCCCTTGCTGGCTTCGGTTTTCTGATTAATGGGGTGCTTATAGAGCCCTGCTCACCTCAGGGTTTTTGTTTGTAGTTTCTCCTTATATAGCATGGCGAGGATTGCAAAGCACTCAGCTTGCTTTAGAGGCTTTGGTTGTTTTGCTTGTGAGTTGGATGTGATTGCTCCCGTTCTGCTGACAGGGAAGCTGGTGCTCAGAGCGGCTCATGAACTTGACTCAGTTTATCACATTGTGGGTTAATGGCAGAGCCTGAACTTGAACCCGGATGCATCAGAGTCCAGGTCCCTGGCTTGAAATCCTGCCACAAGTGTGTCTCTGAGCAAGGCAGGCTCTATGGCAGGAGAGCCTGAACAGCCGCTGGGTTCTATTCTCCGTTTTGGGTGCGGGGAAACCAGGGCCCAGGCATGGTTAGATGTGTCTCATTCCGAGACAAAATGACGGTGTAGAAATAAGGACATTGCAAAAGTCCACTGTTTCTCTGTGTGACTTCAGATAAATTGTTCCACATCTCTGAGCCTCAATTTCCCCATCCGCAAAATTGAAACAATAATTACTACTCATAGCACTGGAACGAGAACATGGTAAGATGTACGGAAATGCCAAGCCTGCTGCCAGGCGTGCAGACGGTATTAGGTATATGATTATAGAGCACCTGAGGAGGGCTCGAAGGTACAGAGCACTGTGGGGCCATTGAGGAGACATGCCTGGCTTCTTTCTGGGCTGCTCAGGGCCAGCATTAAGGAGGAGTTGTCACTTGGGCTGGCCAGGAAGGTGAGAGAAACTGGGAAGTCCCAGAGGTCTCCAGCTTGGGGCTGCCGGAAACCACGAGGGGCGGCTAGGGGTCTCATGAAAACCTCCCGCCTCAAGGAGAGTTTGTGGACAGACCCTGCTGGTAGCCCAGCCCTCACCCCCAGCCCAGCGCGCAGATGCCTGAGAGGGGGGCTTGCACGACTGCCTTAGTTAGCCCGAGTGGTAATAAAACACTTTAAATTTATTGTGACATTTGGATTTAATTAAAAAGTACACACTTAGGGAAGTAGAACATAATGGGGAGAGAGGCAGGGTGGCTTTTCCCCTCCTTTCTTCCCCAAACTAATTAGCGTTGTATTTTAAATTGTTTATGTGCCGCTAATCATCGTAATAAATCATTTATACTGAAAAAGACACACTCGGCTGTGCCCGCCGCGCGGGTTCCGCTCGCCGGGCTCTATCGCGAACAAATTGATCTGGAAGTGAATTTATTAACCACTGGGGAAGAAATCATTAGTGCTTTCTCTAAACATTCCCCAGGTACGCTTTATTGCTGCAGTTTATGCTGTAACTAAAAGGAGCATTACCCGGGCCTGTGTTGTAATTTCCTCACAGAGGCTGCAGCCCACTCCCAACCCAGGGTGGGAGGGGTTAGGGCATCCCGGCCTCCTCTCCCGTTTGTGGTCTGCTGACTCCAGCTCCTTCCCAGAACTCCTCATTCCAGGAGGGGCTCCCTGTGAGGTCTCTGCAGGCCCAAGGCCTTGGCTACCCCTTCTGTTGCCTGTCAGCAGAAGAGTCGTTCACAGTCATTCATGTTTATGTCTCAGAAGTGTGGCTTAAAGTTGGGGTTTAGTCGTGGGCTTGGAAAACTGGCGGTTAGGAGCTGTGAGGTCACTGGGGTCAGAGAGGCTCATCATGGACCAGCTTCCCCACTCAGAGATGGGAAAGGCCTCAGTGGTGGGCGGATCACAGGCTTGGAGGAACAAATATAGCTGAGTGGGGACCCAGGCAGGATCAGGGGCCTATCATAGCTAGGGCTGCCAGGAGCATCCTCTGCGGGCCCAAGCCTCCCAAGGCCCTCCCTCTGCGCGCCCTGGGGCCTCCAAGGTTCGGCTGCGGCAGCCTGTTCTGCTCGGCTTCCTCATGAGGCCTGCCGCCCTGTGTATCCCTGTCTGCCTCACAATGCCGGGCCCAGAACCGTATGCAAGCTTGTCAGCTCCCTGGCTGCAGACGCCAAGCCTCGGGTAATGCAGCCTGTGGCCACACCAGCTTTCCCAGCAGCCAGGCTGCCCTGCTGACTCACACCCAGGTGACACTTTCTCTCCCTTTGCACTGGGGGCTTTAGACCCCTCTCGCTTCACAGGACCCGCATTCTAAGACCCTCGCAGCAGGATTTCTCCCACCAGGTTTCCTGAAGAGAAATTCACTTCTGAACCAGAATCTTCTCCCTGGGAGCCCAGGGCTGGTATAGGCTACAAATCTCTGCCTGTCCGACTCAAAAGCTCGCATTCTAAATGCTTTCAGCTGCTGGTGCTCCATCAGCCTCCCCAGCCAGGCTGAGGGCCAGGATCTGGCCCACACGGGCTTTGCACTTGGCTCCTTTCACCCACGTCTGCAAAGGAGGGCGGGGGAGCCCCCGAGGCCTCACCGGGAGCCCCGGCTTCTCAGGCAGGCACCCTAGAGGTAGTGCTGTGTCAGCAAGCGCCCAAGGGGGGCTCCCGTCCCTTGGCTCCTTTCCTGCGGCTCCTGGGGCGGGGCCCGGGGTCTCCCTCCCAGTGGCTAGCTGGTGGGCCCCCCGGCTGCTTCACGGAAGAAGCAGGACCTAGCAGCTGGTCGGGCCAAGTCTGCCTGGAGGGTCCCTTCTCTGCATCTGGAGAACACATTTAAAAGTTTGAATTCAAAATTGATTTTGAAGGGCCCTAATCTCAGATCCCCTGGCGCTTCCGGTGTGTCTGCCGCTCCTGCCAGACTCTCGTTTTCTGGTTCAGCGCCTTGGTGCTCACGTCCCTGATGCTGTGAAATTGAGACTCGTCTGAGAGTCTGTGCCCTCCTCCTCCTCTGTGGAGACTGCAGGCCCCTTGGGAGCCCTCTTTCATTCCATGGGTGACGTGGGCTGTGTGGGTGCCCAGGGAGCAGCTGACTTGCTGACTGGGGAATGTCCCTTCAGACACTTCCCTGCTGGTCCCCACAGCTGTGCAGCTCCAAGAGGCATCCTGCCGAGGGACCTGGGGGCTGGCTCCAGGAGCCCAGGGTGGCATAGGTCTCGGTGAAAGCTACAGATAGGGAAAAGCTTGGGCCTGGGGTTTTTCTGTGGCAAATTTCAGGGGCTTTGTCCTCCCACTGGGACCCCAGAGTTTAGATTAGGCCAGAAAGGTGGTCATATCTGGAAGCCAAGAGGACCCCCAGATCAGGGGTCGGGGAGGCTTAGGTCTGTGTTGGGGAGGGGAGGGCGCCCAGGCCACAGATGCAAAGGGAAGGATTGAGCTGCTGAGGTAACACAGATGCCTGAGTTCAGGCTCCAGCCCCCGCTCCCTGAGGGTTAGGCGGAGTCGTTGTATGCACTGGGAGGTACAGAGGGGACTTTGTTCTTCACAGGTCTTCAGGGGCTGAAGGACAGGATTGCTGTCCCTTTATCTAGGAGCAGAAATTTTATATCTGCACAAGAGCTGTCATTTCTCAGCTGGAGCCCTAGGGCGGGCCTCTGGAAAATGCTAGGTTGTGGCAGGCCGGCCCTCGACATTGCTTTGTTAGGGCCACGAAGCTACAGGTGCCTTGGGGCGTGCGGCGAGAGGCAGCAACAACCTGACTAAGGCTCCTGTCTCTGGGAACCTACCTGTCCTCTCTGGCCAGCAGACTCTGGCCAGTGACGTGAGTCCCTTCGTTCATTAGCTGAACTGCCTGTTAGAAAAGTGGGCTACGGGGCTCAGTGCTGGGGACACAATGGCGAGCACGGCAGGGAGAGCCCCCAAATAGGCCTTCAGGGGGCTTACATTCTTAGGGACGGGAGCAATCATTTTCAGTAAGTAAAATCACAGAAGAGCCAAACAATTATAAATTGTGGCAAAAGCTCAAAAGGAAATGACCAGGGAGTCAATTAAATAAGGAAATAAGTAGATCAAGGAAGGCCTTTCTGAGGAGATGACATTTAAGCTGAAGCCCAGAGATGAGGAGGAGCCAGTCACATGAAGCAGCAGAAGGGTCGTTCTGTGAGGGGGGAAACAGCACGTTTGCAAAGGTCCTGTGGCAGGAAGGAGATCTTGAATGTGGCTGGAGCACAGTGTGAGAGAGGAAGGCAGGGGTAGGACCACATGACGATACCGTGGGCTTGATGAAGAGTGTGGATGTCATTCTCAGACCACTGGAAGCTGTGGAAGGGTTTCAAGCTGAGCAGTGACACGCAACCCTAAGCCTACTTTGTTTGGAAGGATTTCTCCAGTTGCAGTGTAAAGAATGGATTGTGGATACTAGACAAAAGGGTCTGGTGGGGAGCGATGCTGATAAGGCGATGAAAGATGGCAGTAGCTTTGGAAATGAAAAGAAGCAAGGGCGATGGAGAGCAGAAGTCATCAGGGGCAGGGGGATGAGGATGATGGAAGATCTGAGGGTGGCTCCAGTTTCCGGCCTGAGCGCCTGGGCGGGTGATGGTGTTAGTACAGCGAAGGGAAACCTGGGTAAGAGTACAGGGCCCAGGTCTCGAGCAGGTGGTCCGAATCCGATTGTGGGCCTGTTGCTTTTGAGATGTATCTGCTGCTTTACAGAGACTACCAGAGTTGGAAGAAAATGCCTACACCCCGCCCTCCGCAGATAGCTATGCAATTAACTTGAGCATCATTCCCAGTGACAAAGTCCAAAGAGCACACAGAAGCTTCTGACGTTTAAGTTCCTCTCCCTAAAGAGCAGAGAAAACTGCATGTACCTGTGTGTTCTCTTCGTACCTGCTCCAGTGTCTCTCGGTGCGTCGTGTAGGCCCCCTGCGGGTTCTCGACTGGGCCCCCTATTGCCTGATCCAGGGCTGTGCTGGGCTCGGCTTCCCTCAGCGTGAGGTGTATGGAAGCTCCCCAGCCCCATGATCTACAGACACGGGAAGGTCACTGCGGCTCCAGGCTTTAGGACACTCCACTCCCAAGAAGTTTCGCTTCCACCAAAACACGCTGCAAAAATGCCTGCTGCTTCGTGTTTCTGCACAGGAATGGCTCCCCTGGAGGTACTGGGGACCAGAGGCCCACCCCGAGTGATGGATCCCTGCAAGGGGGCTTTAGAGCTGCCTTCTTTTGGCAGGATCAAGACTGGGTCCAAGTAGAAGTTCACTGTCCCCATGGCTCAGGAAGAAGACATTGCGGTGTTGCCTCTGGCCCTGAGACAGAGCAGTGAGGGGCTGAGGCCAGCAGCCGGGTCTGAAGCCCCCGTGGCCCCCTGCAGATTTGCCCTCTGACACGCTGTGTGCTCTTCCCTGACCTCAGTGACGGCACCTGCTAGGCACTTAATACAGGATATTATCGTGTGATTGAACATGACTACTGTGGCTGCAGATGTTTGGGGACCTGACCGGGCTGCTACCTGCAGCCTCCCCTACTACGGTAGTCTGTGGAGACCAGGAGAACTGGGGGCTATAGAGAAAGCAAGCAAGCATTGCTGGACTGCCTTGAAGTGTCTTACCCTGAGCCAGCCGCTCTCAGGACGTCTCCCTTCCCTGCCTCCTCTCCGACACACAAGCCCCTGGCTGTTGGTTGAGGATGCGCCTGCCATTCTGGCTCTGGGTCTGTAGCCCTCAGCTCTCCCCTGACAGCTCAACCCTCCTCCTTGAGGACATGTGCCATTTCAAGGCTTCTTTGTCCCTGTCAAGGCTACAATGCAAACATCTGAGGTCTGTCTCTACACAGCCCCCCTGCTCCCTTCCCAGCCTCTGTCCCTTCTTTGCCATTAGTTTCTGCTTCATGTCTCCTATTTGACCTCGCCCAGGTGCCCTTTTAAGATCCCACAGCAGCCATAGCTTTTAAAGGACCAACAGATGAGCACAAACAACCTGTGACCCACCCAAGCATGCAGAGTGTCCCGCCTGGGCCATAGTTGCTCCTGGTCTCAGCCCAGGCCCTGCTCTGAGCATGCCTCACCCCCTACCCAGCCTCATCTGGCACCCAGGCTGCCCAGGAGCACCCAGATGCTGCTCGAGGGAGCTTTCCTCACCCAGGCTGGGCAGCGAGGCCATGGGCGTGTGCCGGATGAGAACCTGAGCTCTGGAGTCTGACAGGCTGGGGCTCCGATCCCTGCCCTGTACCCTCCCAGCTGTGTGGCTTTGGGGAAGGGCCTGAACCTTCCTGGGCCTTTGTTTCCTCCTCTGTTGAGCGGGGATAATCATTTAGTACCTTGGAGTTAATAGGACGATTCAGTGAGAGAGATGACAGATGTAGCAAGTGCGGAGTAAATGGTGGGTTTTCTGAGGAGCACCATCCTGCCTGAGAGGTCTCCATCTCAGCTCTTTTTTTCTTTTGAAACTGACCTATAAAACATATGCAGTAAATGGCATGTCTCAAGTGTTCATTCCAGTGACTTTTTATATATGTGTGCATTCATTTAAATACCACCCAGGTCAAGATCGGGGACGTTTCCAGTAGCTCGGCGGGCTTCCCCACGCCCCCTGCCAGGTGATAGTGCACCCCAATCATTCTGACATCCATCACCGGAGATCATGCTG
This sequence comes from Mormoops blainvillei, assembly GCA_004026545.1. Classification (NCBI taxonomy): domain Eukaryota; kingdom Metazoa; phylum Chordata; class Mammalia; order Chiroptera; family Mormoopidae; genus Mormoops; species Mormoops blainvillei. The sequence goes on from PVJD01014359.1 coordinate 8,334, forward strand.
CCTGTTTGGAAATTACATATAAATAGAACTATATAATAATATGTGCCTTTTCGTGTCTGGCTTCTTTCATTCAACACTATGCTGCCTGATTCATGCATATTGTTGCGTGTATTGGCGATCCATTTGTTTTTCATTGCTGTGGACTCTTTTATTACATGAATATACCGTAATTTATTACCCATGTTACTGTTGATGGACATTTGTGCTGTTTTCAGTTGGGAATTATTATGAAGAAAATTGCTATGAATATCCTCGTATATCTCCTTCGGTGGATATAGGCTCTCCTTTCTGTCGGGCGTATAGCCAGGAATAGAATTGGTAGGTCATGAGATATACAATAGATAAGTTTTCGTAGCTGATTTTGTAAAGCTACCATGTCAAGCATTGCTATAAATACGTCCTGTTCTTGACATAATTTAATCCTCAGAATAATCCTTTAAAGTAGACTGTGCTCATTTAGCAGGTGAGGAAATTGAGGCAGAGCTAGGAAGTGATGGAATTCAAGCTGAGGCCATCTGTCTGCAGGGCCCACAGTCTCAGGATCTACACTGCCCGCCTCTTCTCTCACACCCCCTTTAGGGGCCGCCCCAGAGTGAAAGGGGCCAGTTCCTCCACTGAGCTGACCCACCCCGTGAGCAGAGCCTCCCAGCCTCCTGCACTGCCCCGGCGAGGGGTTGAAGGCCACAGGGACCTTGCTTCTCTCCCTCATCTAACCCAATAAACATGCCGCCTGCAAACGGGTGCGCAGAGGGGCGGTAATGAGCATGCTCTAGGTGGCTGTAGCTGCGCGTTTCAACAGTTGTTCTCGTTGGCTTTTGATTCCAAATGAGTAGGAAATGCTATTAGTTCAGGCCTCGCCTGCCGCGTGGCAAGGCCCTGGGATAGGAGTGCAGTGAAACGAGAAATTGTGGAGATAAAACTGGTGTGAAATGGAGGCCTTCTCACAAGGCTGGATGTGTCCATGTGAAATGAAGTTACTTCTGAGAAAACGAGATTTAAAGAGATTCTGCAGAATTAGATTACACTTTCAAATTTCCTTATTAAACGGGATTGATGCCAAGGTGGGGCCGCTGGCTGGCTCTGTTCTGGACTTGACTCTGCAGTTCCAGGCCCAAGTGGGTACAAATACCTTGCAGGGGTTAGGGACCCAGATTCCTGAAGGCCATAGGCACCCCTACACACACACACACACAGCAGCAGCGGAAGTGGCTGTGATGACTGTGGGACTTGCCACTTCCCATGAGTCCATGTGGGTGAAACCTAGGGGACTCCCACCCTTCCATTTCCTTGGGAAGGTGGTATTGAGGCCTTTTTTTTCAAATCAGAGCTTGGTTTTGAGCTATGTTCCACTTTTTGGAAATGCAGTTTTTCAAAAGGCACATGTGACTGCTTGTGCATGTGAGTGTATATTTACACAAGCTCACTCAGGCACGTATGTGTGACTTGGGTGTACGCATATGTAGTTTTATGCAACTTACTGAACAGCTACTATATTTAGCACTGTGCTGGGTACTGGAATAAAATTGTTGTGGGGAGAATACACAGACACAGTCCCACCTCTTGTGGACATAGTGTACGTGCGTGTCATTACATGCACATGTATTTGTGTGCTACTGTGTGTATCTGCATACGTGTCCTGCACCTGTGTACTTTCCGGGTTTCCTAATCTCTGTAAGGCCTCCCGCCTGGGTCTGCAGCCCCTCAGAGGTTAGCAACGCTGTGGCAGCACAGCAGAGGAGCCCAGTCCTTGGGCCCTGAAAACAGACTGCCAGGGTTCAAATCCCAGCTTTGTTCCACACTAGCTGTGTCATCCATGATCAATCATAACCTTTCCCGTGCTTCAGTTTTCCTGTTGTTAAATGGGAATAATAGTCGTGTCTATCTCATGAGGCAGATGTGAACCCAGCGCTTAGCAGCCGAGCATTGCTCATTGCCCCATCAGCGCTTCCTCCCTGCAGGCTGCTCGCGGCCCTGGGAAAGCCCAGCCCAGGCTCCCCACCTGCACCGGCGGACGGGCGGGCAGCCACGGTGAGAAAGGGAGGCCCCAGCACTGTACTGAGCAGCTGTGTTGCACTGTGTGGGCATGGGTTTGGACCCAGTACTGAGGCACAAGGAGAGATGATGAGAAACGCCAAGGTCATACCTGCCTGTGCCCCCAGGCCTTGCTCCAGAGCAGCCCGAGGGACCTGCCCTGGGCCAGTACCCTCTGAGCTGGCACAACAACCCCTTCCCACTTGACTGGACACAGAACAGCCTATCAGACAGATGGGGCTGACTTCCTCCTGAACACGTTTACAGTGACCACAAGACAGTCCTTTGGGTCCCGCTGGATTCTAGCTGGTGCCTGTGTGACTTTTATCACAGTGGCACATTCATGTCAGTTTACTCTCCTGAAAATAAGAGTCCAGCACTATTTTACGGACCTGAGATGGAGCTGTGACTAAGGTCATCCTTTCCCGTGAATGAGGTGGGATGACACTAATTAGAGCTAACTTTCGACTGCCAGGTCCAGTTAGCCCTAAACATGTATATTAACTCCTTTATTCCTACGGTAGCTCCATGAGATGAGTACTATTTTCCCACTCATTTTATAACAAAGAAAACTGAGGCACAGAGGAGTTAAAAGTCATACAATCAAAGATGTCAGATAAACCCAAATTGAAAGATATTTCATAAAATAACTGGTCTTCAAAAATGTCAGTGTACGGAAGCATAAAGCCTTAGGAATTCTCCTAGATTTAAGTAGATGAAACTTGACAACGGAATGCAATACGTGATCCAGAATTGCATCTTGCCATAAAAGATATTTGGGAACATTGGTGAAATCTGAATAAGGTCTATAGATTAGATAATAGTATTATGTCAATGATAATTTCCTGGTTTTGATAACTGCACTATGCTCGTTTGAGAGAATGTCCTTGCTTTTGGGAAATAATACCAAAGTATTAAAGGGTGTTGGGGCTCCATCTCTAAAACCAACTCTCATATGAGTCAGGAAGAATATTATAAATAGATAGATATAAAGTAAATATGAAAAAATGTTTGTATTTAGGGAATCTGGATGAAGGATATATAGGAATTCTTTCTATTCTTGCAACTTTTCTGCAAGTTCGGAATTCTATCAAGACAGAAAGAAAACAAGTGACAGCCCAGAAGGCAGGGGACGCTGGGTGCGCATCAGGGACACTGACGGCTCCCGTCCCCGGCCCCGTTGGAACGCCGGGCTCTGTGCGGTGGCTTCGTGTGTGCAACCTTATTCGAGCCTCACCACAGCCTGTGTGGAAAGAGGTCATGATTGCTTCCGTTTCACTGACGCAGGTCAGAAAGGTGCCGGGATTTGCTCCAGGCCCTCCAGCTGCTTGAGGCAGTTCCCACACTGGAAAGTAGCCTCTCTGAGTTCAAGGTCTGTACTCTTCGCCTCAGCCCCACTATTGACTCTGACCTTTGAGGGAGAGTGGGGTGGGCGGGACGAGGCGTTGCTTCCTGGAGCAGCAGTGCAGTGAGGGCCCTGGGACAGAAGCAAACAAGATCCATTGGCAGGACGGAGAGGGAATATTATTCCAGGATTCTGCAAGGGGCAGACCCAACAGTGCCACGCAGGACATGGTGGTATGTGGGAGGGGGCCTCAAATGCCAGGTGGAGTTGCCAGTGGCTGCAGGCAGGGGCGCCACAGGGCAGGCCTGGAGTGGGCATTCTGGATAGGAGGACAGGCCTTTGGAGGAGTTCACCGGTAGGGGGCAAGAGTGCCCCCCCGCCAGGCTCAGCCTTCTATCCAAGCTGGAGGCATCGGTGGGATCAGGAGCCAAAGGGCTTGGCAGTTTGGAGCAGTCCACCTGCGGGGTCTGAGTGGCAGCCTGGCCTGGAATGGGTGGGCGGGAACCGCCGAGGACTGGCAGACCACCTGGGGAGGCCGTGGGAAGAGGAGGCTGCAGGAAGGAGCTGAATGACCTCTGGCAGTTCCCCCTGGTCACCTGGACTGCCTGGCTTTTTCCCAGATTAAAGAGCTGAGGGTAAGTGTCTGGCAGCTGGATGCGTCAGACTGGGAGGCGGCCTCCTCCCACGGCCAGCCCGCCCAGGGTAGAGGCAGGGCAGGCGTCTGGCCTATCTCCCCTCAGATGTCCCTTCCACACCCTGAGGTTTGAGGGGAACACACAGGCTGAGTGAACTGGTTCATTTTGCCAGGTCCCCTGTGTGTGTCTGAGCGTGTGCCGGTGTGTGTGGGCCGGCGCAAACATCGTCCATTGTAAAATATCAGTGTTTTCATGGGTGAGTAGTAATTACTGGGTAATGCTTTAAAACCTTTCCTGAAGGAGTGCAAACCTGTTTTTTTTTTTTTTTTAAAGTCAGGAGTACATTAAAAGGATTACCATGTAGATTTGATTTTTAGATAACACTAAAATGGATCCCAAATGGACTTCAGCAAAGGGATGCTATCTCCTTAATGGAAAGTGCATGGCCCGAGGCTCAGCTCCCAGAGCCGGGCAGGGGGGCAGGGAGGGAAGAGGTGTCTGCATGGCCGACTGGCAGGCGGGGTGGGGGCTGAGCAGGCAGGGCGGGGAGGGAGGGCCTGGACCCCCTGAGGAGCAGGAGCCTGTAGATGCCCCCTTAGAGCCTCCTTACCTTTCCGGGAGTGTTTTCAAGTCTCCTGGACTAGCCCAGTGGGACCAAACCCAGCATGGGACATCATAAAGAAGGGAGGGGTAAGTCAGAATTCTCCTAGGACCGCAGCCTCTTCAGGCAGAGAAAACTCAGGGTCCCCAGGCGCTCTAAGACCTCCTCAGCCAGGCTGGCCCTGGTGTTCTGTGTCTCAGTGGACTTCTGGCAGAAGCTGCATGGCTTCCTAAGAGTTCTCCAGGGCACAGGAAGCAGAGTCCTACACACCAGAGCAGGGTGCCCAAGGCCTACCAAGAACCTGCTGTGTGCCAGGCCCAGCCTGGGCACAGGTAGGAGGCAGGGAACCTGGGCAAGCTCGCGGCTTTGCTCCTCCTGGCCTCCCTGGGTCCCCTAGGTGCCGGCTTTGCTCCTCCTGGCCTCCCTGGGTCCCCTAGGTGCCAGGTCCCACCAGTGATGGAGGTGCTGGCTCCTGCTGTAGTTCACGGCCCCGCAGGCTTGGCGGCCAGGCATCCTGTCCAGCATCCAGCCAGAGGACGGATGGAGAAGGCAGATGCACCTAGTACTGAGATCCTGCGTCATTTTCGGGTATAATTTAGTGGCCCGAGTGTGTCCCCAGAGATGGATGGATATTCTAGTCACTCTCCCCCTCCCACCACCCACCAGCGAGAGCACAAGTGAAAGGGGAACAGGCCTGCTGCCGTGGCGCCCAGGTAAGTGAGGCGAGATCAGCCTTGGGGTCTGTACCAGAGGCCTAGCCTGAGGTTTTCCAAACTGGTAGCTATGCTGGCTGGGGGCCCCCTCCACAGCTCCAGAGAAAAATAATGCCGCCCTGAGACCCTCAGACATTCCAAGTCTCTTAACCCCTCAGCCACTTGGGCATACCTGTAGGCGAGGCTTTGAAAGGAGTCCCTTAGGGACCCCTTAACTCTCAGGGTGCCTGGTCCAGCGCTGGTGTCCATGGGCTCCTCAGAGCCGTGACCGGGCTGAACCCTGCCAGAAGAGACACAAGCAGGCCTGAGGACAGTCATTCTGAGCCCCATCACTCTCGCAGACCAATTAACCTTTAGAGCTGCATTAAGGAAATTAGGCAGTGAACTTCCCAGCTAACAGACAGCACTTCGGGGGCTGGAGGAGGGAGGGGGAGGGAGCTCACAGCAGCTTACGATACCTCCTCCCAGCCCTCACCTGTCCTGCTGCTTCTGGGCTCGGGAGGGCCCCCTGGGCCCAAGGGCCACCAGTGCTCCCAGAGAAGTCTGAGGAGGCAATGAGGCTGACACAGCACAGGAGGAGGGAAGAATTCCTGGGGCTAGTTTAGTTGGTGGCGTACGCTAGCCCCTTAGACAGTTTGCGCCTCCGTTTCCCCATCTGTAGAATGAGACCATTTATCTAGAAGAAATCTTAAGGCCCATCTGACCTGACACCTGTGCATTTTGAGACCTAGGCCCCATGTAGTCTGTGGCGCTCCTCTGAATCCTGGGGAAAGGTCCCGCCAAGGAAGCAGCTCAGACTCTGGGCTGCAGGCAGTGGGGGACAGGGGAGAAGAGGGATGCCAGGTGATGGGAGCTGAACCCAGAGCCCTGGAGAGTGCAGGGATCCCTTGGAGAGGATGGGCCAAGAGAAGGGCAGAGTTCATGAGCAGGCCGAAAAGCCAGGGAGACAGGAAAGGGTGGGCTATTCCATCCAGAGTCAATACCTCGATCCCCACCCCCTACCCCCATCCCCACCCGCTTTGTGAGATACTCACAGGGACCTCTACCCCCCACCTCCAACGAGGCTGGGGCTCCGAGACTCACTGCACTCCCCACCAAGTCTGGTCTTCACCACACTCAAGCCTCAGGGCTCCACCTGGATGTCCGAGTTTCCGGGTGACACCTGACATCTGCCCCCATCTCCTCCTCAATCCTCTCTCCCTGTGGTCACTCCTTGTGCCTGTGTGCATGGGGGGGTGCTGCCCCTCCCTCCGGTGAATGCCAGGCTTAGATTCCAGCCCCTCGTACTTGGCACTTTCTTGCATGTTGAGAAGCTCCCTGGGCCCTGGGAAGGGGCCAGTGGCTCAGAGACCTTTGGGAAGAGCCGAGATCCAGAGGCTGGGAACCTTCCCTCCCTCGGGCCAGGGCAGGTAGGAATCCTGACTCCAGCTGGGAGCATTGCCGAGGGGAGCCCCACCTGGGCCAGGCCCAGCTGCCTCCAGCACACACCTGCCTGGAGCTCTGGAGCTCCTGCTCCCTCCTGGGACTGTCACAAGGGCACCTGATTTCCTTCCTGACACCTCCACAGTTCTACATGAATAAGCCAAGGGGCTGTAGGCTGACTTTTTGGGTGAAGAGGGTAAACACACAAGCTGTGTGAGGAAGTCTTGAAATGGCAAAAAGATGTGGGAGTTCTAGTGGACCCCTGCCTCTTAGGAGATTTCATCCTTAGGGTTGCAGGAAGAGCCAAGGGGGTGGCGGCTGCATGAGGAAGGCTTCGGGCCCCCTGCACCTCAGGCTGCAGAGGGCACAGTGGTTGCATAGTGGGGAAGAACTAGGGGGGCCAGGCCCCCGGGCCATGTGTGTGCCCTGCAGCAGAGCAGACATGGGGCTTACCCATGCCGCCTGGAGCTTCCGGACGGGCCTTCACAGGGCAGGGTAACAGACTATGCCACGCAGCCCAAAGGACAGGACCTAAGACAAGGGAGGAGTTTTGATGGTAAAAAAAAACAAAAACGAAAAACAAAAAAACGAGGGCACCTGGGAACCCCAATCCTGGAGGGGGCACAGCAGGGAGAAGCAGCGGGCTCCTATTCTCAGAGTACACAGAGCCACAGGGCCCACCCGTGTCCGTCTGTCTCTTACCTGTCCCTCTGCAGGCGTGCCGATGCTGTCTGTCCAGCCCAAAGGGAAGCAGAAGGGCTGCGCGGGCTGCAACCGCAAGATCAAGGACCGCTACCTACTGAAGGCTCTGGACAAGTACTGGCACGAGGACTGTCTCAAGTGCGCCTGCTGTGACTGCCGCCTGGGCGAGGTGGGCTCCACCCTCTACACCAAGGCCAACCTCATCCTGTGCCGCCGAGACTACCTGAGGTAGGCCACCTCCCGCCGCTTGGTCCTTCTGCTCAGAGAGCCCCCATCCTCCTGGGCCCAGCATGGTCCTGCCCTGGCTGTAGGTGCAGTACCTGGAGTGCATAGCCTGAGTGTGTGTTCATCCCGGACTGTCCTGTTCCTGTCCCTGCCCTTGCCCTGCTGCCCCAGATACCCACGGAGCCCCCCATGGCAGGGCCATGCCGTTAACTCCTGGGACTCAGTGGCCAGCACAGGTTCCAGGCAGGTACCTATAACCAGAGCAGCTGAGATGGGCTCCCTGAGAGCACCAACCTGTTTTTCTGTCCCTCGCCTGCCTTTGTCAGGTGCTTCTGACCCACCCTGTCCCTGGATCTGGGAGTGGATGCCTAAGCGGGGCTTCTGGGAGCAAGCGGGAAAGCTCCGACGGCCCTGGGACGTCCTCTCGCCTCTTCCCAGGGCCCAGTTCCCCCCACCTTCCTAGGAGGGTCCTGGGATTAGATGCCCCGATGCCTGAGGATCCTAGCAGGTAGCCAGACCCCGGAGAAGGACCGCTGATGTCAAAGCTGAAGGTCCTGTGTTTGAACTAGTTCTGAGCCTCAGTTTACCCCTCTGGGAAGTGGTGAAAAGAATAACTCTTCCTACTTTGCATTCATCAGAGCTCTAAACCCACCCTCCCCCAAAGCCTGGATCCTGTCCCCTGGGGCTGTCTCCCCCAATTAACCCTCCCTTAGGCCATCCATGACATCAGCAAGTCTGGAAGGAGGCCGCAGAGCAAGGGCCTTGGCTGAGACCCAGCATCTGCATTTGGCTCTCACACAGGCTGCCGGGTGGTGTTTGGGCCTTGTTCGGGGGAGAAAGGCCTATCTCATTAATTAATGGGTCGGGGCAAGGGATTCTTGGGGCTCCCTCCACCTAGGTGTGGGTATGTTGTGGGGCAGGCTTATCAGCCCCAAGAGCCTAAGGTTTACCTGCCCCACCTTCTCTTTTAACTTTTGCCTTTTGCAGGAGTTTGTTTGTTTATTTGTTTGTTTGTTCGTTTGTTTAAGCGATGCAATGAACCAGGGCCTGTGACTCGGTGCTCCTGGCTGGGTCCACAAGAAAGAGGCTGAGGCCAGGAGGAGGGGTACAGGGAGGGAGGCTCCTGGAGACCCACCCCTCGATGACCTGAACAGGGCGTCCAGGTCCGGAGGTTCAGGACACTGTCTGGGGGCTGAGCCTACCAGGCCGGGAGGAGGTGGCAGACCATCTGATGGGTCCCCAGGGCCTGGAGACGGTAGCCTCAGTGCAGGATGGGCTCTCAGCAGGCCCGAGGGACCCACAAGCATTTGGGGCTCTGCCAGCGGCTGGAGCCTGCAGGTATTTTCCTGGGTTCTGGCAGAGGCCATGAAATGACTTTGGGGCCAGGTAGGCCAGTGGGCCAGAATGGGGGGCGGGGGGGCCTTCTTTGAGCTTCTCAGCCCCAGAAAATGGGGCCTGCCCCCTCTGCAGCTTGCTCATTGGACTGGGGGCAAGATTGGCCCCTCTTGGCAGGCAGATGCTGTGGCCCAGCCTTTGTCTGCCTTAATCTGAGCTACCAGGCAGTTCAGACTAATGAATAATGGAGCCAAGCTCGTCTGCAGACGCCGGAGCTCAAGCTGGACAAATCAGGGATTAGAGGGGCCTCCCGCCTGCCTCCCAGCCCTCTTGCCTCACTTGGGGCTTTCTCTGCCAGTGTGCAGAAAAGAAGCTAGAAGGAGCCTGGCTGGCTCAGACCATTGAAATATCCAGCCAGAGACTGGCCCGCATAGGGAGAGTGTCAGCTCCCTGCCCCTAGAAATTTGCAACCAGCTGCTAAGAGAAGGATTGTCTGTCTCAAAGAGGCATTGTGCCAGAAGTCCCTAGAGCTTGCTTTTGACATCAGTCCTGTTGTAGAAACACCTTTCAACAGGATCATCTAGTCCAGTATCCCCATTTTAAAGAAGGATGAACTGGGGTCCAGGGAAACGAGACTTAGGCAAGTCACACAGTTGAGGTGGTAGTTAAAAAAGACCTCCTCAGAGGGTTGTTGTCAAGAATTAAATGAGTTGATCTTTGTAAAGCCCTTAGAACAGTGCCTGGTACATAGTAAACACTATATAGGTGTTTACTACAATATAGGAGCTGTGACTGAGCATTTACAAAAGCTTTTATAACAAGCATGTGAAGGTTGTATTTCAGTCCCTGTTTTACAGTTGAAATAAATGAGGCTCAGAGAGACAGGTGACTTGCCTGAGGACACGCAGCCCATGATTGGCCAACTGCCTCTAAATTCTGACTTCTGTGAATCCGAAGTCCTGCTTCAGGTCCAGCCCAGTATTCTGGCGGCCCCAGGGGCTTGAAGGGCCCCAGTGGGAACCTGGGAGGAGGTCTTGTCAGTTCGGCCCAGGGAGGGGCAGTGTTAGCCGACCTTGAGCCCCTACAACCCCCTCCCTGAGTCGATGTACAAATTTCTCTGAAATCTGATCTCTTAATAAAATTTAGGGACACGAGTGGGGCCATGGGTGAAGGCAACTCCCCAGCCGCCCTCCCGCGAGCTCCCCGGCGGCTCCTGAGCCCTCGGCACTCTTCCCCCTGCAGGCTCTTCGGCACCACGGGAAACTGCGCTGCCTGCAGCAAGCTGATCCCAGCCTTTGAGATGGTGATGCGGGCCCGGGACAACGTGTACCACCTCGACTGCTTTGCCTGCCAGCTCTGCAACCAGAGGTGAGTGCTAGGCTGGTAGAAGATGTAACTCACTCACTAGGAACGGACTAGAAACGCTGCGGAGGCCTGCGTGCAAATGCGGGTTCTGTGTGTGACGTGGCTGCCATGTGCACGCTGTCCTGCGCACATGTGTACGTATGTGTGTTTTATGTAAGCCTAAGCCTTGTAGTCAAATGTGTGCGCTCTACTACTATATGCGCATGTTTGTGGGGCATATTTCTGTGTGAATGTAATGGATGGGAGCATGCATGAGCTTACTTTGTATGCAGTGTGCCATGTGCATGTATGTGTTTTAAAATGTCCATGTCCACGTGGGCATGTGCACATAATGGAATATGCACGTGATTCTAGGTGTCTAGATATACAAATGGGGGTATGTGTGTGCTCTGTGTGCATGATGAGTGGGCATGGAGGAAGAGACCGGTTTTAAATGTGCATGTACAAGTGTTCTGTGCACGTGCCCTGTGCCCTGTGTGTGTACCATGTGCAGGTACATTCCACTGGGAAGGGGATCCCAGGCCTGGAGGGCGAAATCCCTTTAGGGAACATCGCCTCACGCTGCCCCTTCTCTTGCGACTCTATTATAGTTCCAGCCCAGCCTCCTTTCTGGCCTTTTGGCTCCTGCTCCAGGCCCCAGCCCTGTGGGAAGCCCCAGGGCCTGCGGGGCCAGAGCCCTCCTGGCAGGGGGCCTAGCCTCCCAAGGCCGACTCTTTTCTCAGGAGTCCCCAAGTCAGGAAGCAGTGTATACAAGTATTCCCAGAGGGACCCGCGGGGCGCCCTGGCCTGGCTGGGGCTCTGGCCAGGCCTGTAGCTAGGAGGGCTCAGTGAAGTTGCATCGCCACCTGGTGGTTGAACTGGGATCTGCTGGGACTAGTCCTGTGACCCTGGGGTCCCACTAAAGGTTCAGCCACCCTGGGGACATCTCTGAGGGAAGGGCTGAATCCTCCAGTACTTAAGGAAGACTGGGCAGAGGGAGGGCAGAGGGGAGCCTTCTTTGGGTTGCAGGAAAGTTGGCAGGACAGGGGCCCCTCCTCCTGGAAGGATGCTTCAGGAAGCCCACAGATTCTGTTTACAGAAAGTGCCCTTCACTGAGCCACCCACGTAAACTGGGGAGAGGACAGAGGGATGGAAAAAAATCAACCATTTTATCCCTTCCTTCTTTTCATCTCTGCCTCTTGCTACCTCTCTCCTCCCTGGGTCTCTCCCTGCTTCTTTGTCCTTCTCTCTCTTTCTTCCTCTCTGGGACGGGGGAGACTATCCCTACACCTTCCCATTAACCACCCCTCCGTGGCCCAGGCTTGTCTGTCTGTCCTATACTGCGGGCTGCCTCAGGGCCTGGAAGAGGGCTGGGATGGCCCAGGGACTTTTGGGGGTCCCCTCTGGAAAGTTCAAGGAGCAAGCTCCCCAGGACCAGCCGTCCCACGTGTCTACCTCCCCTGCCTGGAGCCCCCACCACCCATGGGGACCCCTCCATGTCCTCCCTCTCCTGCTTGGATTTTCCAGGTTTTGTGTGGGAGACAAATTCTTCCTGAAGAACAACATGATCTTGTGTCAGATGGACTATGAGGAGGGGCAGCTCAATGGCACCTTTGACTCGCAGGTTCAGTAATGCCCGGCGCCCGGGCTCAAGGTCCGCCTGTCCGCCTGTCCGCCTGCCCAACTGCCTGGCCGGCCAGCCGCTCTCCTGCCACTGAGAACACCGTCCTCCACGGGAGGGACGGCCCTCCCTCCGCGCTGCCCGTCCGTGTGCGACCCCTCCTGGGGCCAGGCTGGGCTGTACAGTCTGTCTACTGTATATAAATGGGGACATTTATTTTATGAGAAATGTAATGCGATTTTATTACTGGCGTGGATTAAACTTATGAATGTTTCCGGGGAGGTTACTCTGTGTTGATCACATGACTGCCACAGACCTGGGCCCTGTCCTCTGCTCGCGAGTGGGCAGGCCCTCCCCTTGGCCTTTGGGGGGGTGTGGAGGGACATGGAGCAGGACACGGGGCTCTCCAAGTGGGCTTCAGGGGGAAGAAGCTGGAGAGAAAGGGACAACCCCAAGCACCCCAAAGCCAGAAGTGGGAAGTGGGAAATGGGGTGCCCTCCCCTTCCCCTGGCTGATCATATACCCTGATTCTTGCCCCAATATGAAGAGGCAAGGTGAAACCCTGTTTTCCCTGGGTTCTTCTGGTATATCCACCCACTGAGACCCTTCTATCTGCCCAGTAACGTAGCTCTGACCTCCTCCTCAGTAGGACCCCAAATCCTGAGCAGCCCTACCATGGGAGTACCATCCTGGAACCCTTCTTTGCTTTCAGGGTGGTGGGCAGCACTTGTGTCTCCTCCCTGCTGCCTGGGCGTGACCTGGGGTCCAGCTTTCTGCTTTTCTGGGTGACAGAGAACAATCCTGTTCCCCGGTAACTCAGCCCACGCAGGCTGGAAGCTTTCATTCATTCAGTCGGCAAACCTTAATCCACTCTGTCTCAGCCGTGTGCTGTAAGCACCAGACCCGAGGATGAGTCATGAATTGGACACAGTCCGTGCCAGGAAGGAGAGAGAAAGCCAAGAAGACAAACAGGGCATCTCGTAGTGAGGATGAACGCTGCGGGCAGACCTGGGGCAGGCCAGTTCCCTCCAGTGGACACAGGGCCACTTGTGATGACTCTGGAGAGTCAGAGACAGATCAGCCAGTGGACACACCATCAGATACATGTGCTGGCAGGCAGGGGAGATGGACACACACGTAGACAGGTATGTAGGCAAGATAGACAGGGACAGACAGGCAAGCTGGTAGGCACTCAACTCAGGCCAGAAGACAGCCGGCAGGGCAGACACTCGGGGTGTCTTCTGCCCACCTGCCGGGCCAGGCTCACCCACGGCAACAGACTTGCTGTCTTGTCTTGGCTGCAGCCACAGCACCAAGCACAGAGCCTAGAACTGGAAAGGTATCACTGAACAGGATTTTAAAAGAGTGGGGCCTCCTTGGGTCCAAGGCCTCACAGGGAAGACTGTATGGACAGGCTTCCCCCACCATCAGGCCACTTGCTTGTCCTTCCCCTTCCCAGGGACTGTTTTTATTCTGGCCACAGAAGAGAGCCCAGGGCTGATGAAACCAGTCCACTTCTCCAAGCTCTGCCAGAGGACGGCTGGGCTCTTATGGAAACCTGGAAAAGGCTGTGTAACGAAGTTGCAGTTTTGTGGCCTGTGGCCTAACCCGTGGGAAGGCATTGCTAGGGCCAAGGATCTTGGGGTGAGAGTTCTCAGCCGTGGGGCCTCCCCCTCCTGTGGAGGAGCTACATCCGCGTGCATGAGACAGGAGAGAGACGGAGAGCCAGTCGGCCCGGCTGGCGGCTGTGGCTACTTTCGTGTGACTTGAGTCTGATGAAGCTGGGGAGCTGTCTGTACGAGACTGCAAACGAGTTTGAGGGCTGGAGTCCCTAATAAGGAATTTTCCTTGCCCAACGTGAAAAAGCAAGTTCTTTTCCTGGATTGTAACGGAGCCCCCAGGGCCAGGCTCTCCGTGGGCCCTTAGGTCTCAGATGGCCATGCTCACCCCAAGGTTCCCAACTACTAACTTCAGAGTTTGCTGCAGATAAAGTTGTAACGCAAGTTAATTACATGGTTATCGAGAGATAACGGAGCCACTTGAATGCAGTTTCTGGGCAATTACAATTGTTTCCAACAGAGTTACCATATTGCAGTCATGAAATAACATGTCATTTTGTAGTAATTATGTAATTAACTTGTCTCACCACTCTAGGTTGCACAACAATTAATTCACTCACAATGAGATAGACTTAAAGTCAGGCAGCCAGGCTTTGAAAGCCCCCAAGAGCAGAGCTGGCCTTCGAAAAGGACCCCAGCCCCACTCTGCCCACCCCAGACCTCGCCCGGGGGCTTCCTCAGCTCAACATGGCCTGGAACCCGCCAGGTCCAGCGGCATGGCCCCGTTTATTGCCGCTTCACCATCCCCGTCCAGGAAATGGGGATGGCCTATTTCTCAGGGCAGCCACGAGGCTGAGGTCTACACTGTGAAGTGCTGTACTTACATGAGCTGGGATCGCCATCCTGCGGTCCGTCATGGGGTCCTAAGTGGAAGACCCTTCATCCAGGAAGTCTCATAGCAGTCCAGAGCTGCCCCCAAGAAGGGCCCCCACAAGCCTCGCCTATGCAGGTACAGAACCAGTAGGGGGAAGCGGAGGGAGCCGAGAGGAGGCCAAGCTCTTTCGGTAGCAGAGGGCAACCAACCCGCGGGGTTGGAGTGGTTACTGGAGGCTGGGGACTGTGCACCTGGAGAGGACTCACAACCCCCAGGGGGACCCAGGAAAAGCCTAACCACCTAACTTCCCCTGCCAGTGGCTGTGTAGGAGAGACTTGGTTAAGGATAGGGCATGAATGGGCCTGCCCTGTGGGCGGCAGCCCACCACAGAGCACTGGAGTGCAGGGAAGCAAGGGAGCACTGAACATGAACCATTAGAGGCTGCAGCAGCTCGATCCTCAGCCTGGGTCCCGTGGGTGGCGGGCTGCAGACGGGCCTTGAGCTGTAGCTGTGCACACGTCCCCTTTTTCCCTGAACCAGCTCATGGGACCCTGTCTCCCCTCCCGCCTCTCTTGGTGGCCTGAGGTCAAAGATACCCTAACTAGGGGCCTGAGACCCATAAACATGACACCTGCTTACGCCCCCACTCCTTGGACTGAGGCTGGACCACTTGGTCTGTGTTTGGAAAGAAGTTTGATTCTAATCTTGACACTGCTGCAGGGCCCATCATGAAATCTCATGTGGGTCCTCTCTTCTCTGGGCCTGGTCTCAGAAATCACATCCTACATTTTGAGACATGCAGGGGCCGTGGGCAGAATCCATGTGAAATTCTAGCCTGGGAAGTCTCATCTCTACATGGAGAAAATTTCTCTCTCTCTCTCTCCCCCCCGCCCCTCTCTCTCTCCCTTAAAGCTATCAGAGATACAATAGTTATGGCCAGACTAACTAAATCTGGTGCTGAGTGATCCCCAGCACCACCCACCTGGGAACACTGCCACCAAGTGAGGGTAAGTTTAGGAAAGATGCTTTGTAGCTGTGACTATGCATGACCCTTGGTGAAAATCCTGTGAAAGAGTGCCGTCAGTCTCTAAGTTGATATTTAGCTGTATATAACCTCTAGAACTACAATGGCCTAAAAACCAATGAGTAAAGATAGGTTAATATGAAGATGAGTTAGTCCAGGAAAAAAGAAAAAGAACTTGGTCAAGCCTGGCTCATCGTGAGAAAATAATCAGATAAACTAAACACATGCGCACACACACGTGCACACACTCATGGGTGCAGCTAAAACCCAGAGAGGAGATCATCAGAAGCCCCTGAGCAAACTTCACTCTGTGCCTGGGCCCTGGGACAGACTTTCATACTGCCTTATCCCAGCAGGGCGGGGAGCCCCCTGCCCCGGCCCCCCGACCTGAGGTGGAGGCTGTCTCAGATCTCTCAGACTCTTGGTACTTCCCAGGTAAACTTCTTCAACTTCCTCTGGTTGGTGCCATTTTTGTCACCCAGTAACAGCCCCTCCTACCATGAATCTGCCCCATCTTAACGCCACTCTGTCTCTGCCACCGTGCTGACCACCCCCCACCAGGCTCCCGTGGTCTCCAACAGTCACCACTGCCCTCTAAGCCAGGTCCACTGCTCACATCATAAGTTTCATATCAGGCTCCTTTCTACCCTGCAGTTTCCCCCTCTTACCCCCTGCACCCTCTTCTCGGAGCAGGGCACGCCCTTGCTGGGGCTCCCTGTGCCTGGGTTAGACCTCATGGCCCTCTCTGGGGGCTCAGGGCCGCACCTATTAGGGGATCACCGCTGCTGCTGGGAGCATCCCTCAGGGCTGTGGGGCAGAGGCAAGAGGACCTTTACTGCAAAGCTGCCATGAGTGCTGCCTGGGCCCTGCTTCTCTGAGCTCACATTCTCTGAGCCCAAGAAAAACAGCCCAGGCTCCAAACTGTTCCACTGGCACTGGGTTTTGCACAGCATGTGGCCCTTGCAGACAAACTGTGAGCCCTCAGGGGCTCAGGAGCCCTTTGGCTGCCTGTGGCACCCGGGGTGGGGTCTGCACTCCCGCAATCCCCTGCCTTCTCTAGGGGCACCACCGGATTCCAGGGAGGAGCTGGTCCAAGGGGTCCTCCTGGGGCCTGATTTGTAGACTCTCACCCCTGGGTTTGCTATGTGAGCAGAGCAGGGAGCCCTGCCGAGCCTGGGGTTTCTTACGTTTCTGGCAATATCATCCCCATTGCTTTGGGGGCTATTATTATTGTTATCCCCATTTTTTAGTTGAAGAAACTGAGCCTCAAACAGCTGTTCTAGTAATAGAGCCTGACTCCAGATTCCCTGCAGGTTATTTCCACGTGAAACTGACACACAGAGGTAGCCCCACGGTGGAAGGATCTGGTAGATTTTACCCACGACGAAGCCCGCGTTTCGCTCTACACCCCAACCCCCGGTGAGGACTTGCCCCTTGCGTAAGGAGGGCCTTTGGGCACTTCTGTCCCTCATTGAACATCCTAACCAAGCCTGTCCCCGAGTGCTGGGCACCCCGTGCCGGGTGCTGGGTGGGATAAGCTATTACAGATGACGTAGTCCAAGGCAGTGCAGGGTGGACCGGTGGTCTGACCCCAGGCAGCTCATCCAATCCCTGGGCCATAGGTTTCCCAGTGAGACAGGCCCCAAAGCATCATCATTCAGTCAGGACGCCAGCCTGCCAGTTACTCATCCAACATGAATCAAGTGCCTGCTCCATGCCAGGCTGACGCCGGGTGCTGAGAAATGGAAGCACCAGTGGAGAAGGCAGGGGCGTCCCTCTCCACGCGGAGTTTCCAGCACAGTGCGGGAGACAGACAGCAAGCTAATAAATAGATCAATAACAAGCTACAGATAGTGCTGAGTGCGGGGAAGTGGCTGGAGGGAATGCCTACTTTAGATACAGTGTGAAGCAATGATATTTTCTCACCCACCCTTAGCAGCCGCCTTATCCAGTGTGGGAAACTTACTCAGTTTGGGGAAATTGAGGCCCACGGAGGAAGTGATGGCCAGGGTGCACTATCTGAAGCCGGCCTGGGTTGGAAGCGGGACGTCTGGGCCTCGCCTGGCCCAGGGCTCTGTCCCCGGCCCCCTGAGGCTGCGTCCCAGTCCAGGACCCTGCTCGAGCACACGGTGCCTGGAGGAGAGGAAGTGCTGTTCAACCCTGACTGCTGCTCAGTGCTTCTCTTTTTTTGGTTTTCCAGGTTAATAAATATAATTCCTTAAAATACCACAAAATTGGACTTGGGTTCTTGGCTGCCATCACCAGCCTGCCTGCCCCATAATGCCACTAACTTGAGACACGTTGGCTGGATCCTTGACTTCCAGGGATTCTAGGCTGAGTGTCTGAACTCTCAGAATTATTGCCTCCACGCAGGCAGAGGACACACCAAGAAAGTAGGTTTCTCAGCGGATCCACAGGACCAGTTTTCCAGGGGTAAAGGATTTGCTGCAAAAGCAGTAATGGCGATGCCCAGAGGGCCACGGGCAATGGGGGCTGGCACGACGAGCCTTCCTTTTCCTTTTCTCCAGACCTTACCACCTTCAGCCTGGCCGGTCTTTTCTGGAGGGAGAGGTGCTCTTGGCTGAGGCTCAGCCTCAGGGCTCCTCATGGACATTCCTGGCCCTGGGGACCCAGAGCGGGGCCCAGGGCGGGTGGGTTGCTCTTGGGTGTGCATCACTGGGTGGAAGTGAGGGGCTCCAGTCTGCTGCCAACAGCATGCCCTGTGGGGCCCCTATAGGAAGGGTTGTTTTGTATGGTTCCTGTGTGCCCCCCCCCACCCCGACTCCACTGTGGGCTTGGATGCAGGGCTATGGATTTCTAGAATGTGGCCAACACTAGGGCCCCTTGTTTTGAAGCTAGGGAGGCCACCATCCGCCCCTAGCCTCCCACAGTGAAGAAGTGAGGGGAACTTTGCACAAAGTAGGGTTGGTTGGGGTGGGCACTGGTTCTGTGGGACTCAGGAGACTCTGGGCCCCCTTCTCCAAGTTCACGGGCTGGCTGCCCTTCAGCCGGGGGCCCAGGCAGCCCAGGCCTGTTCTCACCCCGTCCCCGGCACCTGCCTACTTATTTAGGGCCTGTTTGGAAGCTAATCCCTGTGTTTATTAAGCGCGCCCTCCTCCTTCCCTCTGCTTTCATTAAAGTCAAGACAGTTAATTACCAGACCCTTTGAGGCCCCACTACAGGCCATTTGAGAGCTGACACAGCCCTTAAGATGATTTAAAAATCCCATTTTCCTGCAGTGGAATGGGCTCCCCTCCCCTCCCCGTTAAGGCTAATTACTACCACTTCCCCTCGGAAGAGGGGCCCTGCTCCTTGTCCTTCCACCCGCCCTCCTGCAGCCAGTGGCTCCCCCCGGAAGCATTTCTAGGCGGTGGAAGCGTCAGAGGCTCACCTCCCTCCAGCCAGGCGTCCCAGTGAGTGCAGGAATGCTGGCAGGGTTAGATGAAGAATAGGCGCCCAGGACGGGAAAAGCAGCCCTGAACGGTGGCCGCGAGCCGCCCTGGGGCCTCAGGGCTGCAAAACTGGCCTGCCCCAATCCCAGGCTCCAACGCACCCTGGAGAAGGCGGAGCCAGACCAGGGCGGCAGGGCACTCTGGAGCTATCCGTGGTCCTGAAGTTTTCTAGCCCAGGCCTTTGGCTCAGGGTCTGGTGCACAGGGTCGAAGGCGTGGCAGAAAGCACCCCCGAGTATCGCGACGCGGGCTTTGCCTGGAAAACAGGAGGGGCTCACTACCCTCCAGAAGCAGCCTGATCGCTCGAAGGGAGGCTGCTGCTCAGGCCCCGCTGACTCCGGGAAATGATGCCAAAACCGCCCTTCGCGGTGACCTTTGTGACCCTTCCCCTGCGCCCCCTGTTGGAGACCCACAAGTGGAAAAACCAAACTAAAGAAGCAGACTGCCTAAAAGGGGGAGTTCTTAATTTCGGCATATATGTAAGTTTATGGTTACATATGTAAGTCTGTTCTGTCTCGGGAATATAACTTTACTTCACATTTTATGTATTATACTTATTTTAAATCACAGAGGCAATGCTTTAACATTTTTTCTTTTACTGAAGGCTTCAACTTGGGCTACCGACTCCATCTATCTCTGCTCCCCTGTATTCACTGGGGGCTTTACTACATAATCAGTGAGTCTCTGCCCCTCCCACATTCTGGGGACCCTTGAGTCCCCTCCCAGGGGACATTCGATGATGGGCTGTCACTGCAGGCTCTCTTCCCAGCCCTACCAGCAGAGGGCGCCCACCAATACTTGGCCCATAACCAGGTCCGGTTAGAGTAGGAATATAAGATAAAAAGTGGCATGATCTGTCCTGCTGGGGATCTCAAGCCCTCTGCAGTGAAGCCCTGGGCCCTCCTCGGTCTAAGTAGGGCTCAGGCTTTTGCTTCCACCATTGGCATTGTCTCTAGTGACCGTCACCACCACCAGCACATTGAAGAGTAAAGCATCATGTTCCTAACACCCCTTTCCACACCCTCCCAGTCCTGTATGCCTTTCAAGCTCTACCTTTGGATTTGTTCAGGAAAACAGACAAGGACAAAAACACCACACAGAGGAAGGAGCACAGATTCCAGACTCCCACAACGGATGTAGGTTCGAGGCTTCTTACCCCATCAGGGTGGTGACCAGATCCCCACTACACTTCTGGTTGCCTTTATTCCCCAGGGGAATGCTCGCATTCCCACCTACCCCCACTGCTCACCCGTAGCCCCTTTGTCCAGCAAGATAATGCCCTTGGGCCTTAAGAGACTTTCGAGGGAGTATAACAAGGACCCTCTTTCTCCGTGGGAAGTCTACTCTCCTGAAGTCACAGGTCTGTACCCTCTACCCACCCAACAGGGCCAGTGAAACTCCTATAATTCAAATGTTTCTGCTTTTTAAATACCTGTCACCTCCAGTGCTATATTGTGTCTTACTACCTCCCTGGGAGTGCAGGGGTTAATGTCGCCACTTTATAGATGAGGAACTAAAGCTCGCTATGATGTAGCTGGGGTGGAGGAGAGAATAGAAGTCAGCTCTTCCACATCTAGGGACAGGATGCCTGCACTGTGGCATCTCAGGTTACGCTATCGATATAAGCAACACCTGGTGAGAATGAGTGACTAAGTGTCCTGTTGTGGGAACTCTGAAGAGGAGGTGGCCTGAGAGGAGCAGACACTGAGTTGCTTCTTGTAGAAAAAACTGGCAAGATGGAGGGTGGCCTTACAGGTACAATGGGGAGGCTAGAATCTTGACTACTTGAAAGAGAAGAGGGGACATTGGGGAGTGGAGTGGGTTTGGAGTTGAGGTGGGCAAAATGAAAGGGGAAGAGGTTGAGCAGAAGAGTTTAAGCCTCTATGTATGAGGCAATAGATAGCTGTCCAAGGTTCCTCAGCGGGATGTGGCACACAAGTCCTCTGTTTTCTGGGTCGTGAATCCCATGGATATGTCTCTTCCCGCAGGCACACAGAGAAACTCACTGGGCTTCACTTACAAAAGCTCTGTGCAGTAAGGGCAGAGCTACCACCTGCACTGGAGCAAGATTATCAAGGAAGAAGTTTCTGGTGGGTCGGGTTGGGGCTCACAAAGCAGAATGAGCTTGTCTGAGGTGGGTATAGGGTTCATTTGGATGGGGATATGAAGAAAGCACACTTCAGGCTGAGAGACAAAAACAAGTGGGAAGGGCCACAGGTGGGACCGTGCTTGGGGAACACCTGGAG
>PVJD01014360.1:0-29466 GCA_004026545.1 Mormoops blainvillei
CTGAAGATTCAGGCAGACCCTCCGCCTCCACCCACGCACGGACTGGGTCCAGGCCAAGGCGCCACAGTGAGTCTGCCCATGGCCAGTCAGGAGATACTTCTACAAGCACAGGGTCTCATCAAAGTCAGTCAGCCACCCATAGACATTCTGATTCTTCCCATAATCAGTCAATATCCAACACTGAACGAGCTCAAAAGCACAATCCTGAATCGGTAGGAGATGGATCTGACCATTCACAGAATGTCCATGGACAAACCTCAGCTCATTTTTGTCACAGTAAACACTGGGTATCCAGTGTTGGTCATGCCAATGATACAGAGGCTGGAATTGTCAGGTCTAAATCCAGTCATGTGGAAGTCAGAGACAGGCGTGTACATGGAGAAGACTTCACAAGATCCAGTAGATCAGGCAACTATATACATCCTGTGATGTGTGGCCAGTCAAGTGGTATTCTAAAGCAGCTGGGTGTCTGTCACTCTCAACACTATTATTGTGAGTGAGAAGACAGTAGAAAAGTAATTAATCTAATGAATAGGAGAGTTAACCAAGAATACAAATTTAATCAAATTTTCATTATATTTTCACTGTTTATCTTATCTTTTTGTTTTAAACATGTTATACTATTTCTTTTCTTTGGTGATAGTTTCTTCTTATTTTCTAGGAATCTTTGGTCCTTACCAGTATAAAATGGGAGAAATCAATGTTATGGACAGCTAAACTAAAAGTATGAGTATTTTGAAAGACTGGGGCTCATGTAATGATTTTTTGAGGGGGTAAAATTCAGAAACTCTGCAGATTAGTACTACAATCTTTGCCAAAAATATCAAAGGAGACAAAATTATAAAATCATTGTTTTAGGGGCCATAGGTCCTATACTGTTCTCATGGTTCAGTCCACGTGTCTCCATTGTGCTTCCACTGGAATGGTGTATTGTTCTGCATTTGTTAAAATCACATTTTGGCATGCAGAATTCATAAAAGTAAACTGCATGATAATGAAAAATAAATAACTGATCATATACCGAAGTTTGTGTCTTCTATGCTTATTTCTTATAAATCCCAAACATTTTTTCCCCGTGGCCTGAGTTACGTCTTTTTCCTCTAACACTAGAAACTATATGACCAAATCCCAGTTATACAGCCTGCAAAAGTAATAAGTCCAAAGGAGAAAGTATTTAATTTATTCCTACATTTTTCTCTTATATAGTCATTTTTCCACACTGTCAAGTGCAAGATGGAAAAAAACTTATCTCAGTTTCACATAGAACCCTAATTATTACCAAAACAACTAGGTGGCTATTCATGAAGTCAAACCAAGATCAGGAAACACAAATTACAGGCTATAGGGCCTTCTTCCAAAGACACTGGGAGAGGTTTTCTCAAGGAGACTAATGAGAGCAAAGATATTGTGCTGAAAGATCTTGACAAAGGGAAAGCGATAAAGGAAACACTGTCCTGCCTCGAAAGAAAACTCATGTACTTTATGAGATAGCCCAGAGGATGAAGAGATTAAAAAAAAAAAAAAAAAATGAAATATGTGGACAAGTTTCTACCATGAGAAGGAATTCCTCTCTGTGAATTGTATCCAAGGTTCCTTCTGCTTCACAGGAGGCCAGCAGGGACAGATAACAGCTAGGCCAACGCTCACATTTTGCAGATGAGTCTATCACACAAATAACCTACACTAAAATAGCAACTAAAGCTTAATTCTCCTAGCTGTTTCATGGTTTTTTTCAAAGCACTTACAAGAGCTGTCCATTTTTAACTTTTCCTTAAATAAATCAAGCTAAAATAAAATTGTCAATGTTTAGGTGATCCCCAGTGTGGACAGGGAGTAAATAAAAATTAACAACCTCATTTTTCTCATTAGCCTCAAACAGTATCATATTTATGTTTGTGCTCCACAAGCTACTCCAAGAGGATCTGACCCACCTCCTGGTCTCCTGCTTCCCTGCTTGAAGTGCTGTCCCTAAATTCCCATACAAGCTGCATAATACGGGAGGTGCCAAACCTGCAGTCCTCAGGTTCGAACCTCAGTCCTATCTGAGTTGACACAGACACAGATATGGAAACAATGCCTCTCTCATTTCTAGGTCACTATTTGTCACCTTGCCTACAGTCTGACAACTAGCTAATTCAGCTCCTGCCTGCAGCCCTTCTCTAGAGAAGTAAGGCCTGAGAGATGGAAGAATTAGGTAAAATCAGAATGAGAGACAGTGCAGACCTAGCTAACTGAGGGGGACGTACTGATGGGCAGAACAGAGAAAGCTAGACGTGTACACCTCTAGGCAAAACTCTCAACATTTCATGAAGAACCCATAAACAAACTGAAATTGGTTTGTTTGTTTTTAATATCCCTGTCTACTTGATGATAGAATTAACAAGAATTCCTCTTCTCTAGTTGACAGAAAACTGCCCAAAAAGTTGCAAACAAAATTCACAGGGAACATGCCAGGCTATAGCTTTTTTCTGCCCTCTCTCCTTGCCTTTTTAAAGCTTGTTTTTGACTCTGTTCCTTAACTCAGCCAACCAACTTCCTCACATGTGAATCAACCATTTTCATGCAAAATGAGTAAATTCTCAGTTATTCTTTGACTAGGACAATCCTAAGGGGCAGGCTATATCTTCCTGTTTCTCCCTTATTTCCACAGAATCTTTCTCCAAAGCATATCAATTCCTAACAACTTTATTGGTTGGGCAAATGATACAGAGCAATAGAGTAGGGAGGAAAAAACAATCAGCAGAATCATTCACGGTCAGACTTTGCAGTCGTATGTAATAAGGTTTCTCAAAGTGTGGGTCCGCGTGGCATCGTCAGTCTGCAAACTGTTACTGGTACACAAAAAGACAATCGCAGAAACTGAGGGCGAACGTTAGAAACTTTTTTATAACAATTTGGCATCAGTGCAATATCCAAGTACATGAGGACTTTATTTAATTTTAAGTATCCATTTACGACAGACTGCAAGTTAAAGAACTCTTATCAACCTCAGAGTTTGAAAAATACTGTTCTATTGCTCTGACTACAAATGGCTGTTTATATTTTGCCCAGTGGATAACATACTGAAGACTTATTGAAATGGAAAAGCTGGCATTCGTGCTGCCTGTCACCTACCAGACCCAATAAGCAGAGACAGGGATTGAACTTTTATGGGCACTTTATTCAGATGGGCGGCGATCTGAGAAGACTGCGGGTTATGTACCCTAACAGACCATCTTAAATTCCATTTTAAAGGGATCCTTCTTATAAGGAGAAGAAAAGTGTAGGCAAGGGGTTTGGAATTCAGGGAAAAAATAAATCAGATAAAAGCTGCAGTGTTCTTTCATCTGTATCCTGGAAGGTGGTCTTTACCCTGGAGTACAATGGCTCACATACCACCTTGATTCCTTATGGTCTCTTCTGGAGCACAAAGGTCAATCGCTTATGGTCTCCTGGAGTCCAGGTGGGTCATACCTTGAGTTCCTGGAACAATAGCATTTTACATGCATTGATTACTAGGCTTATTAGTTATTACCTAAATTAAAATTTTCCAACTCTTGAGTCCCCCATCATTATAAGAAGGGAAATGCTTTAATCAAATACCAACTTTAAATAATTTGGGATGGCCTGGAGAAGCAAAGAAGTAAATATGCCTGCCTGCAAGAAAGAGGTTGCCCAAGGGAGAAATAAAATGACAGTCTGAACTAGGTTAGTAAACAAAACAAGGACAGAATTTGGTCATCAATTAAATCTAGAGGAATAGAAGGAAAAAAGGTAGGGTTATTTCTAGGATTCCATCTTGGGCAATTGCATAAAGGATGAGGTCATTCATTTAAGAAAGGAATAAGATCAGAGGAAGAATAAATTAGAGGAGGTAAGATCAGTATTAAACATCATAAGCCTGAGAGTCCCAAGGGAGATTCCGGTAAGCTTTCCTACAAGTAAATGAACACATATTTCTAAATTTCAAAAAAAAGATCAGGACTTGAGTCATCCATATACAGGTAGTTCACTGAACTGGTTAAAAGTCAGGTTCTGGCCCTGGCCAGGTGGCTTAGCTGGCTGGAGCATCATCCCATACACCAAAAGACTGTGGGTTCAATTCCTGGGCATGGCACATGCCTAGGTGGTAGATTCGATCCCCAGCTGGTAGGTGTACAAGAGGCAACTGATCTCCCTTTCTGTTTCTCTCTCTCTCTCTTTCCCCTTCTCTCTCTCTAAAATCAATAAAAACATATCCTTGGGTGAGGATTTTTTAAAAGTAAATAAATAAAAAAGTTCAGGCTCTGGAGGCAGTTTCTCAGCTTGTCATTATTTTGCTGTGTACCTTGGTCAACTTACTCAGGATCTTGCTGCCTCTGTTTTCCTCATCTAAAAATTATAGATGACAGTACCTACTTTAACATCGTTGTGAAGACTGAGTCGATACCTGAAAAGTGCTAGGAATGGGGCCTAGCACATACCAAGCATTCAATAAATGTTTGTTGTTATGAAAGAAGCTGTAGGCATGACTGAAATGAGAGGGTAGAGAATGAGAACCAAGGAGAGAATATTGAAAAAACTTACATTTAAAAATTCTGCCCACAATCACATAACAGAAAGATGGTGGGAATAAAATTTGAAACCTGATTCTGTCTTCAAGTCCATGCTCTTGAAGAGAAGAGAATGTTACCAAAATTTCAAAGTTCAAGTGTCTTATAATGGTCAAGTAAAATGAGAAATGATATATTAATATATTCATTGATTTGGTGACTTGACAGTTGTGATCCTGGAAACAATTGCTGTGGTGAGGTGATGATATAAACAATTTGTTGGACAGCTTATAAATGAATGTTTTTTAATGAACTGGACACAATAAAGTGAGCTAGATTAATGAACTACTCTCACAACTGCTGTGAGAAAGCCAAGCTTAATTTCTAAACAAATTCCTTACATTTTTCTCATTCTTAAGTGCTCTGGGGTATAGGAATTCTGGGGTGAGGGTAACTGGTTAAAAAAAAAACATAGTTTAAAATTCATCATCTTATCTATTTTAAAGTGCACAGTTCAGTAAAGTATATTTACATTGTTGTACAACTAATCTCCAGAAATTTTTCATCTTGCCCAACCAAATCTTTATACACATTAAACAAAAATTACCCTATTTCCCCCATTGCTATGACCTAGCAACAATCATTCTACCTCTGATTCTATTTAATTTGACTACTCATATGAATGGAATCAAAAAGTATTTTTCTTTTTCTGACTGACTTATTTCAATTAGTATAATGACAAGAAACAACATCCATTTATAATAAAAACACTCAATAAAATAGGTATAGAAGGGAAGTACCAACATAATAAAGGCCATATTTGACAAACCCTCACCTAATATTGTCCTCAATGGTTAAAAAAGAAAGAAAGAAAGAAAAATGAAAGCTTTTCTTCTAAGATTAGGAACAAGACAAGGAGTCCACTCTTGCCACTGTCATTCAGTATAGTACTAGAAGCCCTAGCCAGAGCAATTAGGCAAGAAAAGAAATAAAAGGCATAGAAATGGGGAATCGAGGAATAAAACTATCATTATTTTTTTATGATTATTTTAAATTTATTTTTAGAGAGAGGGGAAGGGAGGGAGAAAGAAAGGAAGAGATCAATGTGTGGTTGTCTCTCATGTGCCCCCAACTGGGGACCTGGCCTGCAACCCAGGCATGTGCCCTGACTGCGAATCAAACCGACAACCTTTTGGTTCACAGGCCAGCACTCAATACACTGAGCCACACTAGCCAGAGCTAAAATATCATTATTTGCAGATGACATGATTCTATATATAGAAAACCCTAAAAACTCCACCAAAAAATAAAACAATTAGAAACAATTAAAAAACACACTGAAGTTCACATTCTTATATACTAAAAAGGAGGCATCAGAATGAAAAATAAAGAAAACAATTACACTTACAATTGCAACAAAAAGAGTAAAATACCTAGGAATAAATTTAAAAGTGAGGGACCTGTACACTGAAAATTATAAGAAAATGAAGAAGATGCAATAAAATGGAAATATATTCCACATTCATGAGGTGGAAGGATTAATGCTGTTAAAATGGTCACATTACCTAAAGCAATATACAGATTTAATGCAATCCATATCAAAATCCCAATGGCCTTTTTCACAGATAGAGGGAAAAAAATCCTCAAATTGTATGAAATCAAAAGAGACCCTGAGCAGGCCAAAGCAATCCTGAGAAAAAAAAGAACAAGGCAGAGGCATATTCCCTGGCTTCAAACTATATTACAAAGCTATAGTAACAAAATCAGTATAGTAATTGGCAGAAAAACAAACACATAGACCAATGGAACAGAATTGAGAGTCCAGAAATAAGCCCACAAATATATGGGCAAATATTTTTTGACAAATGAACCAAATACATATAGTGGATAAAAGAGAGCCTCCTCAATAAATGGTGCTGGGAAAATTGGAAAGCCACATGCACAAGAATAAAGCTAGACTGCTGTCTGACAACATATACAACAATTAACTCAAAATGGATTAAAGGCTTGAATATAAAACCTGAAAAATAAAATACACAGAAGAAAGCACAAGCAATAAACTTACGGAACTTGGTCTCAGGCAAGTTTTTGTAAACTTGGTCCCAAAGACAAGGAAAATAAAAGCAAAAATAAATGAATGGGACAACAAACTAAAAAGTTTCTGCACTGCAAAAGAAACCATCAACAAAAAAAAAAGATGGCAACATATCAAATGGGAGAATATATTTGTAAACAATATCTCCAATAAGGGGCTAATATCTAAAATATATAAAGAACTCATACAATCCAACAAGAAAAACATAAAAATCTGATTAAAAAATGGAGAGAGGACCTGAACAGACACATTTCCAAGGAAAACATACAGATGGCCAACATGTATATGGAAAGATTTTCAACATCTCTGGTTATAAGGAAAATGCAAATAAAAACCACAGTAAGACACACTTTACACCTGTTAGAATGGCTATTATCAATAAGAAAAAAAAATAACAATAATCCAAGATGGTAGCAGGGTAGGTGGATGTTACACCTACCTCCTCCCAGGACCAAACTGGATTTACAACTAAAATATAGAACAATTAACCTGAATAATCAACTGAAGACTAGCTAAACAGAAGTCTTATAACCAAGAATTTACAGAAGAAGCCACATCAATTGTGGTAGGAAAGGCAGATATGTGAAAAGGGCTGGCTTTGCTCCCATGGGTGGTAGCTGAGATTCTGGAGGGATATCTCTCAGCTTCAGAGATTTCCCCTGAGGAGCTGGGGTCTCAATCTCACACCAGGCTTCCCAGCTCAGGACACCAGAGCTGGGAAGAGGCACCCACATAACATCTGCCTGTGAAAATCTGTGGGGATTCTGTCTGTCAGGGAAAGACAGGAGTCTGCTAGAGATACAGGTGCCCTCTTAAAGGGTCAAACAACAAAATCTCATTTGCAGACACTCACCCTGTGCTTTAGCAGAGGAAAAGCAGAGCAGACTACCGTTGTGTGAGGAAAGACTGGGGTTTGTGGCTCTGAGGTAAGAGCTGAAGGGAGAGCTGCCAGGACCCCTGTGCTGAGTCCTTCTCCCACACCACAGATGCCATCTTTCTTGGATGGAGCACTCCCTTCCTTAACTGCATCACCTGGGGAAATGCAATAGCCCCACACCCTGGACTCCCTGTCACCCCACCTTGCAGAACTCATGCCCTACTGACGAGTCAGCTGCCTGGAGTGTAGAGGTCTGGGCAAACTCAAGAGGTATCAGTGACTGAGTGGTGTAGTTTTCAGGTGGGGCTGTTCCTTCCATTTCCCCATGAACCTGACTGGTGCCTCCCCATCACATTAGATCAGCTAGCCCCACCCTCCAGGATCTTGGAAGCACCATCTTTCCCACTTCTGGTGGCCCTGCCCTGCCAAGTTCTGGGCAGAAACTGGGATAGACTGAACTGTAATGGCTCTGAAATGGGGGCCACTCCTTACACCTTCCCCCAAGCCTGACCAGCACCTCTCCCTCACCAGAGATCCACCAGCCCTGTTCTTTCTCCTCTCAGTGGCCCCAGCCTACTGAGCTCAGCTTCTTCACAGGCTGAGTTATGTGGCCCTAGGACAGAGGTCACTTCTCCCTCACACAACCAACCAACACAGAGCCCTCTGTTTACATGGCCAAATCTTAGTCTGTTTGGGCCTGATAAACTTTGCTGGCCTCACCCTGATGACTCTCGGAGACTCTGCCCCACCACCAAGGCCTGCAGGTGCCCAGCACGTAGCAGCTAGGTTTGGTATGCCCTGGGAAATTTTCTGAGTGGTCACAATCTAGCACTGGCACTGTATCCATTGGGTGAAAGCCACTCGCCCCTACCTGATGACTCATTGGGAACCAAGCTCATGCAACTTGAGTACCACCGCAGGCTCTTTCAGTGACTGAAACTAACAGGCAGGTGGGAGGTGGAAGCAGGCAGCAGCAGATCTTGGGGTGTGTTGAGACTTTCGCTCGCCTGACCCCAGACCCGGGGCTGGTAAAAGCCAGCCTTGGTTTGCTACTTGGTCCTTCTCGTACATACTCAGGACCAGCAGAGGCAGCCACAAACTATGGATCACTATGCAGCTCCAAACAGGTTGCCGAGGGCCACCCAGAGGCAGTCTATGACATTAGCCTGCATCAAAGTCCCTCCAAAGAAGCACCAGACCACCACACCCAGTGGCCAGCTTTAGAAACCATCAGATCAGAATTTAATTAACTTCACAAGTGGCATATCCAATGGGAGATCTCAGCAGGCACCAGCCCCTGCTGAGGCTAATTCCAATTCGTATGTTCAGCAGTTGCACAGCACCTCGTACACTGTGGTACCAGCTGAGCCTCACTGCCAGCCAGCCTGAGGGTCTACCCCACACACATGAATGGGGCAACAGCAATCAAGACTCAGTTACAATAGAAGGGCTCACATAGTCCACACAACGGACATTCTTAGAGGACCCAGCTCAGGTGATCAAAGAGACAGTGCCACTGGGTCCCAAGGGACACCAACTACATAAGGCCACCCTACTAAAAAAGGGAGTCATAGAAGATCTACCTAATACATAGGAATGAATAAAGAAAGGGACCCAAAATAGGGAGACAAAAAAATGCCCCAAATGAAAGAACAGGAGAAATCTCTGGAAAAAGAGCTAAATGAAATGAAGGCAAGCTACTTACCAGACACAGCAAGGGTGTCCAATTCGCGGTCCACGATGGTTATAAATGCAGTCCAACACAAAATTGTAAATTTACTTAAAACACTATGAGATATTTTTGTTTTCATTAGTGTTTGTATATTTAATGTCTGGCTCAAGACAACTCTTCTTCTTCCATTGTGGCCCAGAGACACCAAAAGGTTGGATACCCCTGAGATACAGAGTTCAAAAAAAATTATAAGGATACACAAAAAAATTACTCAGAACTTCAACAAAGAGATAGGAAGCATAAAAAAACATAGAAACCATAAAAAAGAATCAGTCAAAATGAAGAATACAACATCTGAAATGAAGAACACACTAGAAGTAATACACAGGTGACAAAGCAGAGGATCAAATCAGCAATTTGCAAGTCAAAATAGCAGAAAATACCTAATCACAGCAGCTAAAAGAAAAAGAATTTTTTAAAATGAAGATAATTTAAGGGACCTTCAATAAAAAACAAAAACAAAACATGAAACATAGCAACATCCAAATCACAGGGTCACCAGAAGGAGAAGAGAGAGAGTAAGGGATCAAGAATCTATTTGAAGAAAATAATGGCTGAAAACTTCCCTAACCTGGTGAAGAAAAAAGACTCACAATTCCAGGAAGTGCAGGGAGTCCCAAACAAGATGAACCCAAAGAGGCCCACACCAATACATATAACAATTGAAATGACAAATGTGAAAGACAAAAAGAGAATCTTAAAAGCAGCAAGAGAAAGAGAGTTAGTTACCTACAAGGGAGCTCCCATAAGGCTGTCAGCTCATATTTCAACAGAAACATTTCAGGCCAAAAAGGACTGGAATGAAATATTCAAGGTGAAGTAAAGCAAGGACCTACAACCAAGACTACTTTACCCAGCAAGGTTATCATTTAAAATTTAAGGAGAAATAAAGATGCTCCTAGACAACAAAAAGCAAAAGGAGTTCATTACCACCAAACCAGCATTACAAGCAATATTAAAGGGTCTTCTTTGAGATAAAGCAGAAGAAGAAAAAAACAGAGAAATATAGTTATAAAGAATAAAATGGCAATAAAAACATACCTATCGATAATCACTTTAAATGTAAATGACTTAAATGCTCCAATCAAAAGATACATGCTAGCAGAATGGGAAAAAAAACAAGGCACATATACATACTGCCTATAAGAGACCCATCTGAGAACAAAAGATATACACAAACTAAAAACAAAGGGATGGAAAAAGATATACCAGGCAAATTAAAATTTTTTAAAAAGGTGGTCTAACAATACTTATATCAGACAAAATATACTTCAAAACAAAGGTTATAACAAAAGACAAGGGAGGACATTACATAATGCTAAAGATATCAATCAAACAAGAGAATATAACCCTTGTAAACACTTATGCACTCAACATAGAAGCACCTAAATATATAAAACAAATCTTGATAGACAAAAAGGGAGAGATTGACAGTAATACAATCATAGTAGGGAACTCTAACACCCTATTGACATTAATGGATCGAACTTCCAGACAGAGTATCAACAAGGAAACAGCAGCCTTAAATGATACACTAGATCACATAAATTTATTCGTAGCTTCAGAGCATTTCACCCCAAAGCAGCAAATATACATTCTTTTCAAGTGCACATGAAACATTTTTCTAGGATACACCACATGATAAGACACAAAACAAGTCTCAATAAATTTAAGATTCAAATCATATCAAGCATGTCCTCTGACCATAATGGTATAAAACTAGAAATCAATCACAAGAAAAAAACTGAAAAACACAACCACATGGAGGTTAAATAACATGTTACTAAACAATTAATGGATTAACAATGAGATCAAATGAGAAATCAAAAGATACCTCGAAACAAATGAAAATGAGAAACATAACAACCCTTGCTCTATGGGACACAGGGAAAGCAGTCCTAAGAGGGAAATTCATAGCACTACAGGCCTATATCAAGAAACAAGATAATCTCACATAAAAAATCTAGTGTTACACACTTA
This sequence comes from Mormoops blainvillei, assembly GCA_004026545.1. Lineage (NCBI taxonomy): Eukaryota > Metazoa > Chordata > Mammalia > Chiroptera > Mormoopidae > Mormoops > Mormoops blainvillei. Next base: position 11,196 of record PVJD01014360.1, read on the forward strand.
AATAACCTAGAAAAAGAACAATAAACAAAGCCCAAAGCCAGTAGAATAAAGGAAATAATAAGGATCAGAGCAAAAAATAAACAAAATAGAGTCTAAAAGTATCCAAATGATCAATGAAACCAAGAGCTGGTTCTTTGAAAAGATAAAGAAGACTGACAAACTCTTAACCAGACTCATTAAGAAAAAAAGAAAGAGGACCCAAATGAATAAAGTCAGAAACAAAAGGAGAGAAGTAGCAACCAACTGCACAGAAATACAAAGGATTGTAAGAAAATATGAACAACTCTATGCCAACAAATTGGACAATCTGGGTGACAGAGATAAATTCCTAGAGACATATAATCTTCCAAAATAGGAAAGATAAGAAAATCTGAATAGATTACAGCTAATGAAATCGTAGCAGTATTAAAAAAAAAAAAAAAAAACTCCCAACAAACAAAAATTCTGGATTAGATGACTTCAAAGGTAAATTTTGCCAAACATTCAAAGTGTAAATAACACCAATCCTTCTCAAAGTATTTCAAAAATTTCAAGAGGATGGAAGACTCCCAAACTCATTTTACAAGGCCAGCATTATTCTAGTTCCAAAATAAGATAAAGACACTACAAGAAAGATATATAAAGAAAATTATAGGCAAATATCCCTGATGAACACAGATGCTAAAATCCTCAACAAAATACAATAAAAAGCAATACTTTAAAAAGGTCATATACCATGATCAAGTTGGATTTATTCCAGGGATACAAGGTTGATATAATATTTGCAAATCACTAAACAAGATACACCATATAAACAAAATGAAGGCTAAAAATCACTTGATTATATCAATAGATGCAGAAAAAGCATTTGATAAAATCAAGCACCTATTTATGATAAAAACTCTCAGTAAAGTGGGAACATACCTCAATATAATAACAGTCATCTATGACAAACCCAAAGCCAGAATCATACTCAATGGGCAAACACCACAAGTGTTTTCTTTAAGACAGGGAATAAGACAGGGATGTCTGCTTTCACCACTCTTATTCAACATAGTACTGGAAGTCCTTGCCATAGCAATCAGACAAGAAGAAGAAATGAAAGGCATCCATATTGGAAAGGAAGAGGTAAAACTGTCATTATTTGCCTATGACATAGTACTGTATATAGAGAACCCTAAAGATTCCACCAAAAAAAAAAAAACCATACTAGAACCAATAAATGAATTCAGTAAAGTAGCAGGATACAAAATAAATATCCAGAAATCAGCTGCATTTTCATACACCAATAATGAACTATCTGAAAGGAAAACTAAGAAAACAATCCCATTTACAACTGCATCAAAAATAAAAAATAAAAGAAAATAACTAGGAATAAGTTTAACCAAGGATGTAAAAGATCTGCACTCAAAAAATTCTAAGACACTGAAGAAAGAAACTGAAGAATATACAAATAAGTAGAAGCATGTACCATGTTTATGGACAGAAAGTATTAACATCAGTATGTCCATACTACCTGAAGAAATCAATAGATTCAATGCAATTCCTATCAAGATACTAATGGTGTATTTCACAGACCTAGAACAAATATTCCAAAAATTATATGGGACCACAAAAGACCCTGAATAGCAACAGCAATCTTGAGAAAGAAGTACACAGTTAAAGGAATAATTTTACCTGATATCAGACTATACCACAAAAGCACAGTAATCAAAACAGCATGGTAATGGCATAAAAACAGACTTATAGATCAATGGAACAGAATGGAGAGCCCAGAAGTGAACCCACATCTTTATGGTTAATTAATATTTGACAAAGGACAGAAGAACAGACAATGGGGTATAAATAGTCTATTCAATAAGTGATGTTGGAATAATTGGACAAATACAAACAAAAAATAAAATAAGCCCACTTTCTTATACCATACACAAGAATAAACACAAAATGGATTAAAGACTGAAATGTAAGACTCAAAACCATAAAAATCCTAGAAGAAAACATAGGCAGTAAAGTATCAGACAGTTCTTGTAGTACTATTTTTTTTCTGCTCGATCTTCTCAGGCAAGGGAAACAAAAGAAAAAAATAAACTAATAAAACTACATCAAACTAAAAAGCTTTTGTACCACAAAGGAAACTATCAACAAGATGAAAAGACAATCCACTAAAGGTAGAACATATTCACCAATGATGTATCTGATAAGAGGTTAATATCCAAAATTTATAACCAACTTATACAACTCAAAACCAAAAAAACAAACAATCCAATTAGAAAATGGGCAGAGGACCTGAATAGACACATCTCCAAGGAGGACATACAGATGGCCAACAGACATGTGAAAATATGCTCAACATCACTAATCGTCAGAAAAATGCAAATTAAAACCATGATAAACTATCACCTCATGCCTGTCAGAATGGCTATCATCAATAAATCAACAAATGAGTGTTGGTGAGAATGTGGAGAAAGAGGAATCTTCATGCACTGTTGGTGGGATTATAAATTGGTGCAGCCACTGTGAAAAGCAATATGGAGTTTCCTCAAAAAATTGAAAATAGAACTGCATTATGACCCAGTGATTCCACTTCTGGGAACATATCCAAAAAAACCCAAAACACTGACTCAAAAGAATGTGTGCACCCCTGTCGTCACTGCACCATTATTTATAACAGCCAATATTTGGAAGCAGCCCAAGTGTCCGTCATTAGATGAGTGGATAAAAAAGCTGTGGTACATTTACTCAATGGAATATTGCTCCATAGTAAAAAAGAAGAAAATTTTACCTTTTGCAACAGCATGGATGGGCCTGGAGAATATTATCTAAGTGAAATAAGACAGTCAGAGAAAGGCAAATTACCATATGACTTTATTTATATGTAGAATCTAATGAACAAAATAAACTAACAAACGAAATAGAAACAGACTCATCAATACAGAGGACTGACAGCTGTTAGAGAGAAGGGAAGTTGGGGGGCTGAGTGAAATAGGTGAAGAGATTAAGCACAAAAAAAGGGGGTGGGCCTGACCAGGTGGCTTGGTTGGTTGGAGCATTGTCCCATACTCCAAAAGGTTGTGGGTTCCATCCTAGGTCAGGGTACATGCCTAGGTTGTAGGTTCAATCCCTGGTTGCGGCATGTGCAGGAAGCAACTAATTTATGTTTCTCTTTTTCTCTCTCTCCCTTCTTCTTGCTCTAAAATCAATAAAAACATGTCCTTGGGTGAGGATTAAAAAAAAAAAACAAAAACAAAAACCCTGGTCAGGTAGCTCAGTTGGTGAAAGCATCGTCCTGATACACCAAGGCTGCTGGTTCAACCCCTGGTCATGGCACGTACAAGAACCAACCAATGAATGCATAAATAAGTGGAACACTAGATCAATCTCTCTCTCTCTCTCTCTCTCGCTCTCTCTCTCTCTCCCTCCCCTCCTTCTCCCACCCCCAAAATAAATAACTCATTTTAAAAACTCATAGACACAGTCAGCAGTATGGTGATTACCAGAGGGAAACAGGAGCGGGGGAGGTAGAAGAGGGTAAAGAAGAGATAAATGGTGCTGGAAGAAGGCTTCACTTTGGGTGGTGAACACACAATACAATATACAGGTGATGTATTATGGAATTGTACACCAGAACCCTATGTAACTTTATTAACCAATGTCACCCCAATAAATTCAATATTTCTTTTTTAAAAAGAAATAATAAGTGTTGGAGAAGATGTGAAGAAAAGAGAATCCTTGTACACTGCTGGTGGGAATGTAAATTAGTCTGCCATTATAGAAAACAGTATGGAGTTTCCTCAAAAAAATTAAGAAGAAAGCTACTATGTGACCCAGCAATCCCTCTTCTGGGTTTCTACCCAAAAAATTTGAAAGCCCTTATTCATAAAGATATATATATTCACTGCAGCATTACTTACAATAGCTAAGACATGGAAACAACCTAAGTGTCCTTCAACAATGACTGTATAAAAAAGATATATATGAGGGGGGGACCCCAAAAAATGGAATTATCTTCTGTAAGGTGGGCCCCTCATAGTACAGGCATCCCCCAATAGGTGAGTGTTCTAGGAACCCACCTGTGTCAAGGTATCAGCTGGCATTGTTGTGACAGCCTGTGCTCAGCTTCAGTGATTTTTTTTTTGAAGATTCTTTCAATGTGTTTGCCCGTTTCATGATGGGTGATTTACGAGCACACCTGCCCACACTGTGCCGAGCGTTCAGCAGTTTTTGGCCAAAAATGGCATGGTCCTCCTGCCCCAATCTCCCTATTCACCCGATCTCACCCAGAGCAGCTCTTTCGTTTCCGCAGGTGAAAGAAGTCCTCAAAGGGAAACATTCTGCCAGTGTGGAAGAGGTGAAACAAAAAGTGGCAGAAACACTAAACGGCATCAAAATCGATGAGTTCAAAAACTGTTTCGAGCAGTGGGAAAAAAAGTCTCAGTAGGTGTATTGCATCAAATGGAACATACTTTGAAGGTAACTGGAGTTTAAACATGTAAGCATAAATACACGGTTTTTTATAAATAAATTCCAGGTTTTGGAGGGTCCCCACTCATATACAGAATACTACTCAGCCATAAAATGATAAAACATTGCCATCTGCACGCCATGGATGGATGTTGAGAATATTAAGCTAATTGAAATAAGTCAGACAGAAAGACAAGAACCACATGATTTCAATCATATGTGTGAAAAAAGCAACAACAGAACAAACAAACAAAAAAACAAACTCATAGATACAGACCACAGAATGGGATTACCAGAGGGGAAGGATGTGAGAGGATGGCAAAGAGGGTAAAGGGGTCAGATATACGGTGACAAAAGAAGACTAGACTTCAGGTGGTGAGCATAGGGAGTATACAGATGTTCCATTATAAAGCTGTGCACCTGGAATTTATATAATGTTACTAACCAATATCACCTCAATACATTTAATATTTTTAAAAACACATGGATCCAGCCTTGACTGATGTGGCTCAGCTGGCTGGGCATCCTTCTGCGAAACAAAAGGTTGCCACTTTGATTCCCAGTCAGGACACAAGCCTGGACTGCAGGTTGGGTCCCCAGTCAGTGCATGTTCAAGAGGCAACCGAACGATGTTTCTCTCTTATGTTGATGTTTCTCTCCCTTTCCTTCTCTCTCCATACCCCTCTCTCTAAAAATAAATAAATAATGTAAAAAAAAAAAAAAAAAGACATGGATCTAGCCACTCAGTCACTCAGGAGAGTTCTGGGCACTTCTCGCGGGCAATCATCACCTGCTCAGTCTAGAACTAGCACTAGCAGACAACGAAGATCCAGTTTCACTCAGCCTAGTGACTATGAAGAAAAATCAGGACACGGAGGCAGACGGCCACTCTGCTCACATGGTCTGGCTGAATATGAGCATGGGTAGTCTGTAGCTAACATAAGAAACAGAGATGGTTCTAACCATCGAAAATCAAAAGACAGGCCAGGAACTCCTCAAGGCTGGGCATCTGCTCATAAGCAATCTGGGTCTTCCAAAGAAGGATCTGTGTTCAACACAAGGGAAAGAAATGGGTCCACTTAGGGACATTCAAAAGGCGCCACAGACTTGTCAACTCACAGACAAGCATCATTAACACATTCTGGATCCACTATCATCCGACATCAAGGAAGCAGTTATTCTTAAGCCAGTGTTAACAAAATACAATCTGGAGACAGACAAACTCAAATCATCTGGACAGTCTAAGAGTGGAACCCAAGAGGAAAACAAAGATTCAGTCATAGAAACTCAAGAGATAGATCTACAAACTCTACGAACTCTAGATCTTGTCTGAGTTGGACACCCACTACTGGTCAGTCTGACTCTACAAATAGATGGCCAAAATCCAACACCAGAAACAAACAGCAACCATGAACAGACATGAGACAGCTCTGGATAATTAGTGTCTCATCATGACGAGACGGGAGTGCGTGAACAGTTGGGGTCTAGCAATGGAGAAGCTGAGTCCAGTAAAAATAGGAAGACACAGAAACACCAGGAACCCTTGGAACACAGTGCCAGGTGCTTAGAGACTGACCACAAACAACCACCACTGACAGTCTGAACAAGTACAGACAAACAACAGCCGGGGTACGTCAGGCTGGTGATGGTGAAGGATAATCAGGAGACTCAGATGGGGAATCAGAATTAAACCATGAAACCGCTAGGTACAGGATAAGAAAGAGCCAGGCATCTAGCCAGAGAGAGCCAGGAGACAGCAGCGGACATTCGGGGTCCTCACTCACACAGTATGCCATCAGTGTAAGCAGAAAACAGGCGTCCAGTGAGTGGCAATCAGGAGACTGGGATAGATAGTCGGCTTCCATCCATGGTGAGCCTGAACGTGGTCATAAACAATCCTGGACCAGCACAAGGGAAAAACAAGGTTCTAACCACGGAGAATTAAAAGACAGGCCTAGACATTCAGGATGTCAACATGGCTATACAGCAATTCTGGGTCCCCCCAAGGAGACTCTGGGTCCGGTAAATTGGCAGAAATACACCTGGTTATGACAATCAGGAGGTAGCTCTAGGTACTCTAAGTCTGCTTACAGACAATCTACATATACAGGGTCTGTACCTTGTATAAGCAAACATTAAGTATCCAGTTATAGTAGTGGTAACATGCAATCAGGATTCTCGTATAGGGAGTCAACATCAGTCCACGGCCGATCTGAGTATGATTATCGACAGTTAAGACACAAGGAGTCAAAAGATATTCCGTCTCCTCAGCAACAGACACATACTAGAAGGCAGTCTGGACCAACCCATAAACAGCCAAAACCCATCATGAAAAGCATACAGTTTCACCATAGACAAAGAAAGACAGCTATGGACATTCAGTTCTACTAACACACAATCATCATTTATTCAGTCTGGGTCCAGTATCAGTGGACGAGAAGGATCCAACAGTCAGTCCAGTGATACTTAAGGGCAATCAGAAGACAGGGAAAAATAGTCTTTCTCTTCCCATGATATATCTGAGTATGACCAGAGGGAGTCTGGATCTAGCAAAAGAAGAGATTACTGTAGCCATGGGAATCTGGAAATAGGCCAGGGTTCTATCAAGGGTGGACATTTATTTATAGGCAAGCTGGTTCTGCCCATGGAGAATTAGGGTCCCACACAAGAGAAAGGAAAGATGTGGATCTATTTAGGGATAAACTGGGTCATGTCGCAGGCAATCTTCCTCTCTACAGACTGGATCCTGAGCAAGCCAGTATCAGGGATCCTGTTTCAGCGAAGGAAAGTCAGAAGACTCAGAGATACAGTCAGAAAAACAAACCCACCGATGGTCTGAGTTCAGGTCAAGAAATCAGGATGAACCCACTCATGGCCAGTCAGCAGGCAGGTCCAGGCACTCAGTGTCTCACCAAGGCCAGGGAGTTCAATGGAGGACACAGGAATCTGGCCACAGGACAGTGGAGGGCACAGGCAGGATGAACATCCTCAAGTTTATCAAAAGGGCAACACTGGGACAACAAGTAACAACAGAATCGAGCAAAAAAACAAGCTTTTACTATGTTTTTTTTGTACTAACATTCCTCTCCATAAAGAGAGCCACAGGCAAATGTATGTTATCATGAGACTAAGAGCAACGGAATTAACTAAAAAAACTAAGCAGCGACATGAGAAGAAAAATATAAAGCCCAAAAGTTTATTGTGAAAACTTATGTTGAGGACAGCTACCTGTCTCTGCCCTTTTCTTTAATCACGGCATTCCACTATAATCCACTCAGCGTTAATTCTCTGTTAGAAGACAATGTGTATTTGCCCTCCTCAGTGAGCCTGTCAGGAGCGTAAGTTTAAATTTTAATAATATCATAGAAACTTTCAGTTATGTGGGGGTCAATCAAAATTAAATGAGTGCTCAAGTTTGAAGTTTTTTTCCAATTTTCATATCACACATGATTCTTAAAGGAGATTAGGTCACAGAGCATCATGAGGTCACTGTGACTACTGTCCCGGAATTCATAAGCTGAGCTTCTAAGTCTCTGGTTTCAGACTATCTCATTGCAGAAAATTGCCATTAAAAATTTAGAAACCATATGTCTTGTCTCCTTCCTGCTCCATTACCCTATTTTGTTCATGGTGAAAACAGATCCAAACAGAGAACTAAGGATGGAGCTTTGGAGAACAGAAACAATTAAGAACAAGCCATGGAAGAGGGGACTTTGAAAAGGCCAAGAAAGAGGGTGACAATCAAATTGTAAAGTGTTGAAGGGTAAATGGAAGATAAGAGGGTCATAGGGAGTGCTCACTGCTCTTTTAGGGAGTTAGGTTATGAAGGGATGGAAAGAATTAGATGATGAAGGGATAAAAAGAGTTAGATAATGGGAATAAATTAGATGACAACAGTTCATCAGTCCCTTATCTCAAGCTTTCTCTTTCTCATTTACTGCTTTCCTTAGCGAATGATGCCACCACACACACAGCTGTCCAGGCCAGAAGCCTCGATTCCCTCATCTTTCACCTGGTTTTCCTTATTTTACTTCATCTCCCCATGGTCTCATATCAATAGAGCAGTGAGTCAGGTCATGTCACTCCTCTGCTCAAAAAGCTACATAAGAAATAAGCCAACTATAGAGTATGTTAGAAGTGAGTGTCGGACAGAGCGGTCAGGATAGGCCTTATTGAGAAAGTGATATTTGAATGAAGGCTTAAAGAAGATACAGAATGAGGCCAAATGGATACCTAAAGGAAGGGTATTCATGAAAAACACATTTCCTAAGGAACGACCGTCCCTGGAGACTAGCAAGGGAGAAGTACAGAGACTATGAGGAGAAGGAGAGTAGAAGGAGAGAAGTTCAGCGAGGAAAGAGAGGCCCAATCAGCTTGATACTCATTATACTACTCACACTGAAGTCTCTGTCTCTCTGTCTCTCTCTCTCTGTCTGTCTCTGTCTCTCTCATGCACACACACACACACACACACACACACGCACACAAAGATAAAAGACAAAGGTTCTGGATATGACTCCAAACAGCCAAGGTCTCCATGTCTTGCCTATGCGCCTGCCACACCTGAGGCTGTGAAGTCCCCTCTGGTATCCCCCATGGTAGCAGGCCTTTTATACTACCTCTGCAACATCTGACGGGTCCCTGGGGAACATTTCCAATCACTCTCCTCCACCTTCCCACTCTGATGGACCAGGCTTGCATGCAGAAGGCCTCGAGAAAATGGCAACTAAGGGATTCAGGGCATGAATGGCCATGCTAATAAGAGCATGAAGTAGCAAGTTAAGGAGATGGAAAGAGAAAGATGTTGATAGAATAAATAAGAGGATACAAGAATGGGCTTTGGATTCCAAGCAACTGGGCATTTTTGAGGTCTTGGAGGAGGGGGGAAAAATATTAAGAGGAGAAAGAGAAACAACTGAATAGGAAGACTGTTGCTCAAGCAAAGTATATTCTAGGGCCTGGCTCTGGAGCTGAAAGATGCATCACCATGCCTGCCACATTCCCCCAAAATACATGCTAAACTGTAAAATTATATCAGGTCCATTTTTTATTTTTTGAGGTAAGAGAAAAAATGACCCTTGTACCTGGGGAGAAGGATATGGAGGGAAATGCTTGCTGACCAGTTTTATATTATAGCTAAGTTCTTTTGACTCCACTCACCCAAAAACCATACCATCAACATTCTTTGCTTGTTATGTCCCTATTTTTACATAGTCTCCTCATTCATGGAGACTGAGCTACAAAGAACTGTCAAATATCATGGGGGAGGAGAAGGAAAAAGACAAGATGTTCTGTAGAATTTCCCTACAGCCCAGCAGATGGCGCCATAGGAACATTACCCTGCCTTCCGGTCGTGGATGAGAGTACAGGGCTGGAAGGGAACTTCAGTTTATCCTTACCAGTTTTGGCTGGTTGGTTGTAGTTTTTTTTAGGTCAAACACCCACCCCATTCCTTAAGAACTGTTTCCCAACTCTGCCTTTTGCAAGACAAGAATAGTCTCCCTCCAGGGCAATTCCTAGGCTGAAGCAGGTCTGCGTTTGAATCTTTTCTTCTCCACTTAATGGCTAAGTGACTTGAAACAACTACATATTTTCTCTAGGCCTCAGTTTTCTTATCTGAAAAATGGAGGTAATAATGTCTACAACATATGGTTGTTGTGAGAATTAATAAAATAATATACTTAAGCCCACAGAGCATTATGTTTGGCATAAAGGAGAATTTCCTTTCTTGCATAGCCCTGAAAAACCTAGAACATACAACACAGCATAAGAAAGCTCTTTTCCTGAACCCTGTCATCTCCAAGGGGAAGACTGCTGACAGAAGTTATGAAGGGGGATCTTCCCGCCCACCCCGTGACTGTGGAACACATGTTCTTATAAAATCGTAATTCTCAGTTTTGGAAAGGACCTTTGTGATGATCGCCTCCAGTTCTCATATTCTGAGTAATTCTCAAAAGGGAGAGAAGAGACCAAAATGCACAATAAATATACTTCCTATTTTGATAACACAAGCCAAGAAATAAGGCTCAAAAAAAAACTTTGGTTGATGATATTCAGAAAATAAAACACTGAAAGGATTAAAAGTACTCACATGATACATGAAAGTTTCTATAATATTCCTGATAATAAACTCCATTACTGGTACTTTGCAAAGAGCTCATAGCATTTTCAACCAACACTGACGCTAAAAATTTCTTCCCTAAGTCAAGTCAAAATTTACCTCACTTTTATGAGCACCCATAAGTCCCTTGTTCTGTCCCCTTTACCTACAACCTCAGACATGCTGACATTCACAGACACGCACATTTTCTCTCTCAGAAGAATTAGTGGCTCTGATGTCCCCCACTTCCCAGCCCTTCTCTTCCCTCAGATTCTCCTTTCCTGGCAAATCTTCTTGACAAGCAAATGCAGAAGAGGGCTGAGGTGGCGGACTACAGCCCACAAAACGTAAGTAGTTCATCACCAATTTTTGGAAGGCCCAAAAGCTATGAATGTTTTTTTACATTCTGAAGTGGTTGAAAAAAATTATGACATGTCAAGTTATATGAAATTTAAAAGTCAGTGTGGATAAATAAGTTTTACTGAAAGCACAGCCATGAACATTTGTTTATATATCACCTGTGGCTGCTTTCACACTACAAAAGCAGAGTTCGATAGTTGCAACTAAGGCTGTCTGGCCCATAAAGCCTAACGTTTACTACCTGGTTTTACAGAAAAAGTTTGCTGACCCCTAGTTTCGAAGAACACTGGTCGCAAGAGCATGTCCACCTGGAGTAGCCTTCGCCCTCAACTCTTGCTTCCCTCTTTGGCAACCATGGGCTCCTGCGGGAAATTAGCCTTCACTCAGCAAATTCCGCCTCCCCTGCACTCCCACAGTCTCAGTCACACCTTTAAAAAGTTCATTCCTCTGATGAAGCAGGATGACCTGACCCAAATCAGGTGTCCAGAGGAAACATGGCCACAGTATGCTGATTTATCATTTTCCAATAATTGCTACCACTCCTCCCAAAATCCTGATGGTCGTGTTGCATAAGTTTTAAGTCTATGGAACTTCCCTCAGCTTCAGTGAAATTTGTGGTGTATGTTCACAGTGGATGGAGTGCAGAGCAAGGACCTTAGAGACAGGCAGAAAGGCACTCATGGGCTCCAATGCTAAAATTCAGTCTACATTCAGGTGAAATCATGTCCTCTGATATGACAATGGCAAGAAAGAGGGCAGACCCTAGTTCCGTGAAAAAGTAGAAGTTGGGTCTTGGTCATGATGCTCAGTTGGTTAGAGCATCGTACCATACACCAAAAGGTTGCAGGTTTGATTCCCAGCCAGGGCACGTACCTAAGTTGCAGGTTTGATCCCTGTTTCAAGCACGTATGATCCCAGGTCTGGGCATGTATGAGAGGTAATCAATCGATGTTTCTCTCTTACATCAATGCGTCTCTCTCTCTCTCTCTCTCTTCCTCTCTCTCTAAAAGCAATGGAAAAAAAATGTCCCTGGGTGAGGATTTTTTAAAAAGTAGAAGTTGATCAATGAAGAGCACTGCTGTCATGACCCTCGTTCCTCTGTCAATTCAGTTCAATTTGGCAAATATTTATTTGCAAAGCAGTTTGCTGAGTCTCCAAATGACATAGGGATAAAGATGCCCATTTCCTATTGTCAAGCTCATTGTCCAGAAATGACACAGGCACATAGACAAATGTGTGTGTGTGTATGTGTGTGTGTGTGTGTGTGTGTAAGGATATAAACCAAATAATTAACAGTAGTTATTTCTGGGTAGTAGCACTATAGGTATTTTCACTTTCTTTGCTCATCTATACTTTCCAATTTTTATATTAAACACTAATTTCATAGTAAGATAATTTTAGAAGATTATAACACGATGATTGATATTACAATAGAATTATGAATAAGGTACACAATTATAATTCTCTAGAGTTATTCAAGACAAATTTCCTATGGGTGTCTAATGTGGGTTTTGAAGAATGAATAGGAGTTCACTAGGCAGATAATGAGAAAAGGTATTTCAAGAAAAACATGAAATAATATGGTATTTTCAGGAAAATGGAAGTATTTGATTCCTGATGGAGTGTTAAGAGGAAGAGGGAGAGAGAAGATGGGGCTGGAGAGAAGCCACAGCCTAGACCATGTGGAAACTTGGACACTGTGCTAAAGAGCACAGATTTGTTCCTAAAGTCAGACAGTGGTTGAAAAGAGAGCTATGTTGACAATGGCCACAGAAGTCTGGTAAACAGTTAGTTAAAGAGACAATAGGACCTCTGCAGCCATTATCCATTTCGAGAGGTAATAATATCATGGGTGACACCTTGGCTGGAATCCTGCGTAAGAAAATATAGCATTAAAAAAAGAAAAGACTTCGATTACATGATCTTTCAGCTTCCTTTTAAAAATATTCCATGACTCTTTGACATTTGTTCCCTGATATCCCTGTACACACTCCAGTCAACTTCAGTTAAAGTCTACATAATTCGTTACCAATGCATTATGCTAACTACTTCACTGAATACGCAAGAGGTCTTTGTGCAGTGTCCAAAGACTCTGACAGGCGGAGCTGATACTCGCCCAAATCTGGGAGCTGCTAATGCAATCTCGGGTGGATATGTAAGGAAGTAAGAAGGTAAACAGGAGGAGGTGGAGACGGAGGTGGAGCTGGGCTTGTTGGGGAGTGCGTTAGGACATCTCGAAGAGAGCAGCTCCTCCCTAGGAAGGGCCAGTGTTCCCTCTATAAAAAGGCCACTGTCCCCAACTAGCAGCACTCTGTAAGCTGCTTCAGAATCCGTCCTGCTTGTTCCTCTGGTAAACTAGGTAAGTGAGCAGGAGTATTTAGAGCTATAAATTAAGAGAATCTAGGATGTGCCCTAAGGCAAAGAGGCCCTGGATACCAGGCTTCTTTTTAATATACTTTGGAGAACTTTGGTATAAGTTTAACTTCATTGAGAAGAAAAATGAAGAGATGACTAGGACTGATAGCACCTCCATTCTTTGGGGTGATTTCCTTAAAGATTATGTGCTCGAATTATCCAGTAGGCAGGTTGCCTCCTTTACTGGTGAGCTTTTTCTCTCTGTTGTCCAACCGATAAAGCCTGAGGGTCGGCCCCGGCTTGGAGAGTGAAAACGGAGGCGGAGCCTGGCAGCAGCGGCCCCAAGCTCCATATCGCATCCGCCTGTTGGTCAGCTTTTGCCCGCTTCGTATACCTTCTGTGGCCTAGAAGTCTTGAGGATCCAGTTCAGACACTGGTACTCCTTAGATGAATAACAGACCTGCCCCTCTGTAGTGTGACGGTCGAGACCTAGAAAGGAACAGGAAATGGCTGGACAGGCGCACCCAGGATTTCAATAGCTCCAGAACGAAGCTCAGAAAATTATCCCTGGTGGAGGCAGAGAGACCAAAAAAGAAAGTCATTGCTTGTATATTCATTCAGGAATGGAAATATAAGATAGAGATTCTGTTCCTAATTTTGTCACTTTCTTGCTCTATGACTTGAATAAATCATTCAACTCTGGATTGGCACTTGACTACAACAGACTTAAATTAGTCGTGCCTCATTAATTTTGAACAATTATTAACAAATGATTGAAACTACTTATGTAATTAAGCAAGCAAAAGGAACAATAAGAGGTGGGTTTCTCCTTTTTCTTTCTCTTTAGGTTAATTAAATCAACAAAAAAGATGCCTAAACTCCTACAAAGCATTGTCACTGTCATCGAAGTTTTCTACCAATATGCCACCCAGGATGAGGAGTGTGACATGTTGAACAGGGCAGAACTGAAAGAATTTTTGGAAAATGAATTTCATCAAATTATGAAGGTAAGAACTCCATATCAGGACTGAAAACAACTACAGTTCCTTGCTCCTCCCTTTCTACCTTTTGTCACATTTGTCAAACTCCTAGAGGACTCTCCCTACTTGGTAACAGAGAACAGGGTTTAGTAAAGGCTTGAAATAAGGTCAAAAATTGACTTGTAATGATTTCTAGAACATGACCAAGGGAAGTAATCCTACAAACACACATACACACATACACACACACACACACACACACACACACACACGGAAGTCCACAGATTAAAGAATGTCTAAGGTGAATGATTATTCTGGAACAGCAACTGAGATGGTCCTTGGAAAAAACTGAAAAGTGGATAACAGGCATCTTCTTCCCTTTCTTTGTCTTTCTTCAACCCCAAAAAACCTAACCACTATCCATTTCTGAGGTTCTGGCACTAAAAAGCCTCTGAGTTGAAGAAATTAGCATTTTACCCCTAAATCCTGAAAAAGGGTGGCCACCACCTTAAAATCTCAGTTCTGGAAATAAATATTTGGGAGCTTAGATCTAGCTATTTATCTTTAACTCATTAAATCCAGCTGCATACTAAATATTTTTATTTGTATTCCAATCAATATCTTAAATTCACTGTGTCAGATACAAAACTCATCACCTTCCCCTCTGAGCTCTCCTCTTATTTGCCCAAAGCAGAAATCTGGTGCCATTCTTAACCTCCTCTCTCAGCGTGCTCCTCCACCCTCCCACCTCCATCAAATTCATCAGTAGTCTCTCAAAAGAGCCCATTTCTCCATTACTTTTGCTGTCCTCTGGTTCAAGCCACTTCTTACTTCCAGTCTCACCATTACATACAAATCTAATCACTTCACACTCAGGTCAAAATCCTTCAACAGCTCCCAGTTCTTAAAATAAAGTCTAAAGCTACTTAATATGACTTAAAGGGCATTATTTGTTCCATATTTATCTTTCTAACCACATCTCTTGACTGTTGAGGCTCTAAATTTAGCAATCCTAAATTTCTTGCACTATCTCGTATATGAGCTATGCTTTCTCTCACCTCCAGCTCTTTGTTCATATTGTGCCCTCTGCCTGGGTCCAATCCATCCTTCAAAAGACATCACTTACTTTCATTAACCTTGCTTGAACCCCAAGTGGTTTTCCTCTGGTATACCCACAGAGCTATTATCACAATAAATTGTAATTTTAAGTTTGTGCATCTGGTCCACTAAACTTTAAGCTCCATTTTGTCAAGAACCAACTTGTTCACTGCACCTAACTCAGTGCTAGGTAGATAGTACATGCACAATAAATCTTTGTTGAATGAGTTGAGTAAATGAATTAATGAGTTAATCAGTTAAGCTGGACAAATTTTTTAGGTCATATATAATTAATATATATGTATCCAAACTGTTATTTATAAATCAGTTAATCAGTCATGTCTGACCCGTTCTTTACACAAAATATTCCAGCTGCACACTCTTCTGGCTATTTTTCACTGCATTACTCATGGTACACTCCCTTCTCTCTTTATGCTCAGGATAGGGCAGCCCAGCCTAAAAGACTATGTGGCTGGACTCTGCCTACATAAGCCAAACATTCATGTTTCTGCAGCCTCCTTCAATTGGTTAGCTGCGTGTATGGTCCATACTGACAGAGCTGGCCTTGTACCTTCTTCCTATACAGAATCCAGATGATCCAGACACTGTAGATATCATCATGCAAAGTTTGGATCGAGACCATAACAAGAAAATGGACTTTGCCGAATATCTTCTGATGATATTCCAGCTGGCTCAGGCTTGTAATAAAATCATTGGGAAAGATTACTGCCAAGCTTCAGGGTCAAAGCAAAAAGATCAGAGTCACCAGCACCAAGAGGAACATAGTGAAACAGAAGAGAAACACAACAAGCAAGACTCATCTTCCAGCCATTCAAAGAGGAGTGCAGGAGAGAATGATGCCTATTCCGGGGGCTCCAGAAGAAGCATTAAACACAGATCTCAATCCAGCTCCAAAAGAGTGGGGCATAAAGGAGGCTTGTCTAGTTTGGGGCATAGACAAAGCTCTGGGGAAAGCCACTTCAAAGATAGTAAGAAAAGTAAGTATGGCTCTCATAAGCAAGAAAGGTCTGGGAGTGAAGAAGTTGGTTATACTCATTCAAGTAACTACAAAGAAAGATCACACTCAGCAAATCAGTCAGGTGGTGGTGGACAACAAGGGCATGTTTGCCACTCAGAGGATCAGTCTTCCAGTTCTGACCATCACTGCTCTGACTCAGACAAATCTTTCAGAAATAGCCAACACAAGAAATCACGCCAGCATCATGGATTCAGCTCAGGGAGCCATGGAGGACAAGGCTACCAATCAAATTCAAATGTGTCCACTGGCTGTGGTCATGAGTCTGCCTCAGGTCAGCCTTCTCAACAGAGACGACATGAATCAAATACAGGATCTCAATCAGGATACTGTGAAGAACGAGGATATTGTTCTAGTTCAAGTGACGTATCCAGTAACGGGTCATGCTCTGGCCAGTGCTCTGGTCAAAGAAGATACAGATCCAACTCAAGTAGTCAGTCTGGGAGCTGTGAAAGACAAAAGCATGGCTCTGGATCAGGGCAATCCTCTAATTGTGGGGAATATGGATCTGGGTCAAATCAATCTTCTAGTCAAAGATACCATGAGTCTCATTCAGAATCCAGTTTAGGTGAGTCATCAAGCTTTGAACATGGACCTGGGTCTGGTCAGTCTTCTGGATTTGGTCAACGTGGGTCTACATCAGGACAGACTTCCAGCCACGGAAAACACAGTTCAAGCACAGGTCATTCCTCAAGATATGGTCAAAATGGATCTGGACCAGGTCAATCTTCTGGCTTTGGACAGCATGGTTCTACTTCAGGGCAGTCATCAAGCTATGGACATCATGGAACTAGCTCAGGTCAGTCTTCCAGCTATGGCCAACATGGGTCTGGCTCAAGTCAGTTTCCAAGCCACAGCCAACATGGGTCGGGTTCAGGTCAGTCTTCTAGCTATGGCCAACATGGATCAGGATCAGGCCAGTCTTCTAGCTATGAACAACATGGGTCTAGCTCAAGTCAGTTTCCTAGTCACAGCCGACATGAGTCTGGTTCAAGTCAATCTTCTAGCCATAGCCAACATAGGTCTCAATCAGGTCAATCCTCTGGCTATGGACAACACAGATCTGGCTCGGGTCAGTCTTCTAGCTATGGCCAACATGGATCAGGATCAGGCCAGTCTTCTAGCTATGAACAACATGGGTCTCAAGCAGGTCAGTCCTCTGGCAGTGGACAACATAGTTCGGGCTCAGGTCAGTCCTCTGGCTTTGGGCAACACGGGTCTGGCTCAGGTCAGTCTTCTAGCTATGGCCAACATGGATCGGGATCAGGTCAGTCTTCCAGCTACGGCCAACATGGGTCTGGCTCAAGTCAATTTCCAAGCCAGAGCCGACATGGGTCTGGCTCAGGTCAGTCTTCTAGCCATAGCCAACATGGGTCTCAAGCAGGTCAATCCTCTGGCAGTGGACAACATAGATCAGGCTCAGGTCAGTCCTCTGGCTTTGGGCAACACGGGTCTGGCTCAGGTCAGTCTTCTAGCTATGGCCAACATGGATCAGGATCAGGTCAGTCTTCTAGCCACAGCCAACATGGGTCTGGTTCAGGTCAGTCCTCTACTCATGGACAACATAGCTCTACTTCAGGTCAGTCTTCTAGCTACGGCCAACATGGGTCTGGTTCAAGTCAATCTTCTAGCCATAGCCAACATGGGTCTCAATCAGGTCAGTCCTCTGGCTATGGACAACACAGATCTGGCTCGGGTCAGTCTTCTAGCTACGGCCAACATGGATCAGGATCAGGCCAGTCTTCTAGCTATGAACAACATGGGTCTCAAGCAGGTCAATCCTCTGGCTATGGACAACACAGATCTGGCTCGGGTCAGTCTTCTAGCTATGGCCAACATGGATCAGGATCAGGTCAGTCTTCTAGCTATGAACAACATGGGTCTCAAGCAGGTCAATCCTCT
>PVJD01014361.1:0-29448 GCA_004026545.1 Mormoops blainvillei
GTTTAACCAGCACCTCACCCCCATCCCCTTCACTCTGCAAGCCCCAGGCTGCCACCCTGCTCCCCTCTGTTTCCATGATCTCAGGTTTTTAAAAACACTTCCCACGTAAGTGACACCATACAGGTACTGTCCTTCTTTGTCCAAACTCTTTCACTTATCATGGTGTTCCCCAGATTTATCCTTGGTGTCCCCAAACGGCACGATGTCCTTCCTTTTCATGGCTGAGTGATATCCCACTGTGTGTTTGTACCACATCCTCTCTGTTGACAGACAGGCTGGTCCCGTGTCCAGGCTGCAGGGAATGATCCCGCCATGAACCTGGGGGCACAGCCGCCTCCTCGGGACCCTGATTTCATTTCCTTCAGAGAAACACCCCAAAGTACGGTGGCCGCATCCTACGGTGGTTCAGTTTTTCTGTTTCTCGAGAAACCTCCATACTGGTTTCTGCGGTGGTGGTACCAACGCACCTCCTCACCCGCAGTGCACAGGGTTCCCTCCGCTACATCCTCGCCAGTGCTGGGGCATCCTCGCCAGTGCCATCTCTCGTCTGCTTGATGACAGCCACTCTAACAGGTGAGGGGCGGCGTCTCCCTGGGGTTTCGGTTTGCGTTACGGACGATGAGTGATAGGGAGTGTCTTTTCATTGACCTGTTGTCCAGTTCTGTCTTCTCTGGAAAAGTGTCTATTCAGATCCTTTGCCCATTTTAATCAGGTTATTTGTATTTTGGCTGTTGAGGCGTGCGAGTTCCTTACGTGTTTTTGGACATTAACCCCTTACCGGATCTGTGCTTCGCAAATGTCGCCTCCCACTCCGCAGCTTGCCTTTTCGGTGGTCGATGGTTTCCCTTGCTGGGCAGAGGCATTTTCGTTTGATGTCATCCCATTGGTCTATTTTTGCTTTTGTTGCCTGTGCTTTTGGGGTCATAGCCAAGAAATCCCTGCCATGACCGATGTCAAGGAGTTTTTACCCTACGTTGTCTTCTAGGAGCTTTGTGGTGTCAGGTCTTACAGTTGAGTCTTTGATGCATATTGAGTACTTTTTGTGAGCAGTGTGAGATAAGTGTGATTCTTTGACAAGCAGATGTCTAGCTTTCCCAGTGCCATTTATTGAAGAGACTCCTTTCCGCATCATGTGTTTCCAGCGTCCTTGTCAAAGGTTAGTGGATCACCTATGCGTGGGTTTATTTCTGGGCCCCCTATTCTGTTCCATTGGTCAATGTCTTTTCTTTTGTCAGCACTGTACCGTTCTGAGTATGATAGCTTTGTAATACAGTCCTTTTTTTCTCAAGATTGCTTTGGCTACTTGGGGCCTTTTGTGGCTTCAGACAAATGTTACGATTGTTTTTCCTATTTCTGTGAAAAATGCCATTGGAACTTGGACAGGGATTGCATTGTATTTATAGATGGCTTTGGGTAGTACAGACTTTTAACAATACTAAGTCTTCTAACCCAAGGCCACAGAATATCTTTTCATTATTTGTGTCTTCTTCAATTCCAAAGAAATAGTTTCTAAAAAGCAAGATAAACTAAACTCATACATGTAAACCCCCGTAAGGCTATTAGTGAATTTCTCAACAGCAGCTTTGCAGGCCAGGAAAGAGTAGGGTGATATATTCAAAGTGCTGAAAGAACAAATCCTCCAACTAAAAGTACTTGGCCTGGTAAAGCCGTCTATCAGAAATGGCCTCAGACCAACAAAAATTGAGGGAGTTTATTACCATTAGACCTGCCTTATAAGAAATTCTAAAGGGAGTTTTTTCCAAGCTGAAGAGAAAGGACTGATTCATAACATGAAAACATACAAATGTATAAAACTCACTGGTAAAGGTAAGTAGGTTGTCAAATTCAGAATATGTAATGATGGTGTATAAATCACTTAACTCTAGTATGGGATTTGAAAGACGAAAGTATTAAGAATAAGTAGAGCTACAATAGTTTATTAATGTATACAAAGTATAAAAAGGTGAATTGTGACATCAAAAACAAAATGTGGGGGATGATTTAAAAGGCAGAGTTTTTGTATGCAATCAAAGTTATCGGCCCAACGTAAGCTGTTATTACTACATGTTTTATTTAATCACAAAGAAAAAGACCTATAGGAAGTGCACAGAAGAAAAAGAGAAAGGAATCAAAGCATACTGATATGGATATCATCAAATTACAAAAGAAGAAAGAAAGGAAGACAGGAATTACAAAACAGCCAGAAGACAATTAACAAGATAGCACTAGTTAATTCTTACCTATTTAGAATTACTTTAAACGTAAATGGATTAAATTCTCCAGTAAAAATGCAGAGTGCCTGAATGGATTTAAAAAAAGTAAAAAATCAACTGTATGCTGCCTGTATGAGACTCACTTCAGCTTTAAGTGCACACATGTGCTGAAAGTAAAGGGACAGAGAGAAATATGTCATGCAAATGGAAACCAGAAGAGGCTGGGGGTAGCTATACTTACATCACACAAAATAGACCTCACGTCAAAAGCTGTAACAAGAAGCAAAGAAGGTCATTATATAATAATAAAGAGATTAATTCATCAAGGGGACATAACAATGACAAATATACACATACCTGACATCACAGTACATAAATATACTAAGCAGAGATTAGCTGTCAGGAAGGTGAAAATATACAGTGATGCAAAAATAGAAGGGACTTCAATACTCAACTTTCAACAATGGATGGATCATCCAGACAGAAAATCAGTAAGAAAATATGGAACTTGAACTTTATAACAAATAAATCTAACTGATATCTACAGAACATTCCATCGAACTGCAGCATAACACATTCTTCTCCAGTGCACATGAACTTCCTTAAGGCGAATTACATGTTAGATCACAAAAGAAGCCTTAACAAATTTAAGAAGTTTAACATTATATTGAGTATTTTTTCTGACAACAATGGTATAAAACAGAAATCAATTAACAGAAGGAAAGCTGAAAAAAAAATCACAAATGCATGGGAATTAAACAACACAGCCCTTGAGTAATCAATGGGCAAAAGAGAAAAAAATTTTTAAAAACTTAAAAATATCTTGAGAAAAATGAAAATAGATACACAGCATACCAAAAGTTATAGATGCAACAAAAACAGTTCTAGGATGGGAGGTTTATGGAGATAAATCCTAAGTTAAGAGATGAATCTCAAATAAACAGCCTAAACTTACACTTTAAGTAACTAGAAAAAGAAGACAAACTAAGCCCAAAGTTAACTGAAAGAAGGAAATAATCAAGATCAGAGCAGAAATAAATAGAGACTCAAAAACAATAGAAAAGGTCAACAAAACTAAGAGCTGTTTTTTAAAAAGATAAACAAAATTGAAAAAACCTTTAGCAAGACCAAGAAAAAAGAGAGAAGACTCAAATAAAATCA
This sequence comes from Mormoops blainvillei, assembly GCA_004026545.1. NCBI lineage: Eukaryota > Metazoa > Chordata > Mammalia > Chiroptera > Mormoopidae > Mormoops > Mormoops blainvillei. The sequence continues at coordinate 3,375 of PVJD01014361.1, forward strand.
GAAATGAAAGAGAAGACACTGTAGTCTATACCAGAGGAATACAAATGACCCTAAGAGACTCCTATTGAAAAATATATACTAACAAATTATATAATCTAGAAGAAATGAACAAATTCATAGAAGCATATAACCTACCAAGTCTGAGTCCACAGGAACAGAAAATATGAGTAGATCTCTAGCTCATATGGAGGTTGAATCAGTAGTCAAAAACCTCCCAGCAAGTAAAGCCCAGGACCCGATGATCTTCCTGGTGACTTTACTAAACATTTAAAGAGGAATTTATGCCAGTTCCTCTCAAATTCTCCCAAAAAGTGGAAAATTGGGAGTACTCCCAAACTAATTTATGATGCCGGCACTCCCCTGATACTGAAACCAAACAAAAGTGCTGCAAGGAAAGAAAAGCACCGGCTGACATCTCTGAAGAGCATAGATGCGAAAGTCCGCAATGAAATACCAGCAAACTGAATTCAACAGCATGTTGAAAAGGTCACATACCATGATGGAGTCAGGTTTGTCCCTAGGATTCAAGGATGGTGCAACAAAGGCAAATCAATACATGGGATATACCACATTAAAATAATGAAGGATGAAATCATAGAATCATCTCAATAGATGCAGAAAAAGCATCTGACAAAATTCAACATCTAGGTAGAGAAGGAACCTACCTCAACATAACAAAGGCCGTCTATGGCAAGCCCACAGCTAACATCCTACTCAGTGGTGAAAAGTTAAAAGCTTTCCTCCAAAGTCGGGAGCAAGGCAATGATGCCCACTCTCACCATTTCCAGTGAATATAGCATCGGAAATCCTAGCCAGAGAAATTAGGCAAGAAAAAAAGAAATAAAGGGGAGCCATATAGGAAGGAAGAAGTAAAATTGTCTCTGTTTGAAGATGACATGATCCTGTATATAGAACACCTTAGAAGCTCCACCGAAAGCTGTGAAAACCAATAAATGAATTCAATAAAATTATAAAAATCAGTTGTGTTTCTACATACAAAAGAAACTAGCTGAAAGAAAACTTAAGAAACAAATCTCATTTACAATACCATCAAAAACAAATAAATACTTACGAATAAATTCAGCCAAGGAGGTGAAAGACCTGTACACTGAAAACTGTAAGACACTGATGAAAGAAATTGAAAAAGACACAAATAAGTGAAAAGATATCTTGTCTTGGGTTGGAAGAATTAGTATTGTTAGAAGTCCATGCTGTGCAAAGCCATCTATAAATTCAATGCAATCCCTGTCAAAATTCCAATGGTATTTTTCACAGAAGTAGAAAAAACAATCCTAGCATTTGTTTGAAATCACAGAAGAGCCCAGAGGGCTACAGCAATCTTGAGAAGCAGGACAAAGCGGGAGGCCTCACACTTCTGGATTTTGTACTATGTTACAAAGCTATTGTAATCAAAACAGTACATACAGTACTGGCTAAACACAGAGTGATGTCCTTACAGAAAGGGGAAATTTAGACACAGAGCGTGATGCACCCTGGGAGATGCCACGTGTAGGTTGAGGCAGAGGTTGGGGTGATGCTTCTAAAAGCCAAGGAACACCAGAGGTTGCCAGCCAACCCCAGAAGCTCAGGGAAAGGCGTGGAACAGGTTCTCCCTCCCAGCCTCACAAGGAAGCGACCCTGCCGACACTTTGACCTTGGACTTCTGGCCTTCAGAGCCGTGAGACATACATTTCTGTTGTTGAAGTCACCCAGTCGGTAGTACTTCGTTTTGGTGGCCACAGAAACGGGTGGTCTGAGCACCGGTGGCAGCCTCCCCTGGGATGCCATCCTCTTCATCTAGGAGGGGCTGCATTTTGCCAGCCCCGCCCTGGGGTGGAAAGCAGATCACAGGACCCAGACTGCGGACAGAAGCTCCGAGTGGACCAGGAGCCTGACCTCTTTGGGGTCAGCGGCTTCCATGCTGCCTCTTGGCCCCCAGAAGGAGCTTCTCAAAAGCCTGGAACCGTCCTTGCAGGAAGAGGGAATTCAGTTTTAGGGCACTGGGGACCTAGGAGAGTTTGAAACAAGCCGGCCCCCACAGAGCAGCCGTTCACAAATTAACTGTAAATGAATTCGAAACACACGGATTTGAGTTCCCATGAAATGCTAAGTGTTTGTAGATGTCATGGAGTGAGGTCTCAGTTTTTTTGAGGACATGTGGGCGCTGGCCCATGCTGGCTGCTGGGAACCTGGACACCCGTGGAGAGGAGACAGGTTCCGCAGAGGCACATGGGGGCAGGTGTCCACTCCCACGGGGCTGGTGGCCGCATGCTGAGGGTGCTGCCCGCCTTCCCTCCTGGGCACCCCTGGCAGCCCCATAATGGAGCCAGCCCATTTAACAGATGGAAAAACTGATATTCGGACTGGGCAAGGCCCTGGCCTGCAAGGAGGCACAGCGGGGACCTGGACCCAGCTTTCCCTGTCCCCAAGCCCTGAACCCTTTCCCTGCCCAAGGAGGGTCAGGAGCCCTGGGGGACCCATGTGGCTCCGGAGGGGCGGCAGCACTGGAGCAGGGCTCGGCAGGGGCAGAAGTTCCCTGGGGCCTCAGCTGTGGCCCGAGGGACACTGAGCCCCATTGGGTGACGTGTTTTGTCTGGCAGGTCACAGGTGTCCAGATGGGCCTCAGGCTGCTGCAGGCACAGTGTCCCTGCTTGTGGACCACATGCACTAGATCGGGGACTGTGGGGACCTGGGGCCACGGCCACGTGTTGCAAGTGACCTCGGGCGGGACTACTGTGCCAGCTCTGGAATCCCTGTCACCAAATCCCACCCACGGTGTTCTGGGCTTCCAGCCTGAACCCCCACATTGCTCTGTCCTCCTGTCCAGTGACTGTCCTTGGAGTCCCACCTGCCAGGGGGACCTGCCACAGCTCGTCATCCTGAGCTACTACCTCGGGCCACGTGGATGTGGAATGTGGTGGGAGGGTGGGAGAGGCCATGCGGCCTGAGCACTCCTGTGGGTGGGAGACATTGGGCGACAGCCCCCACTGACGTCAAGGCCAGCCGAGCCCCCACCGCGGGACTTGGCATGCGTTGCCGTCTGTGAGCCCCACGGAGTGGCTCCCTGATCACGCCACGTTGTCCGCACCTGTGCGCCTGCCCCCACGGTCCTTCGCCCCCCAGGCATCCCTCACCCTGCAGCCGGGCTAGACTCAGCCCCTGTCTGTGTCCCTCCCGAGCTGTGGAGGGGGCACCTGGAAACCATCATCTTCCCACTGGTCCCGGGACGACATCGCTGTCCCCTCCCTATCCACCCTCAGACTGAGGACAGCTGGGCCTCCCCCTCCGCCTCCACACCCAGCAGAAACCGCAGCCACTGGAAATGACGTCCCCCACATCCCCCATCTCTCCCGGGGACAGCAGAGCGGCCTGGGGAGGGCTGATGGCCAGTCTGTGGCTTGGCTGCCCTCGCTGTCTGTGCCGTCTCTGGCACGCCCCGAGTCCCCAGGCCTTGGTCTGCCCCTGCACAACCAGGGCAGCGGGGGTCTGACCCTCAGCAAGGGCCTAAAAGGGCAGCGGGTGGTCTGGTGAGTAGTGGTCGTAAGAAGCCCCTGGGCGGGGATGGGGGTGCGCCCTGCCTCAAGTCCATCCTCCGGCCCTGGGCGACGGACAGCGTGTCAGTGGGTAAGAGCCGAGCCCCCGCTGCCCTGCCCAGGGGTGTGGGAGGGCGGCCAGGCCCTGGCGCGAAATCCTCGACCCTTGCGGGAAACTGCCTCAGTTTCCTCATCTGTGTGGTGGGCTGACACTGATTTCAGAGCTGCCGTGAGCGTGACCTGGCTGGCTCCTCAAGGGCCTTGGCCCCGCCCGCTCCCCGTCAGCCCGGCGGAGCCCCGGCGGGGCGAGCAGGGCGGCGCCGCCTTCACCACCGCGGCCCGGGCCGCTGGGCCTCCAGCGCGCCTTCGGCCTTCGTTGTTTGATTGCTGTGCCATTTCCGTGTTTCCTTGCCCCTGAGCTCACTGGTGGAGCGGCTGACTTCCTGCCTGTGGCCCCACGCATGTCCAGACGTCCCCTTCCCTGAGAAAGCAGGGAGGACGATCTCGGTGGCCTCTGGCTCGACGGCCCAGAGCTTGCTGCACCACAGCCTCGGCTGGGCCCGCCTGCCCTCCCGCGCCAGGCCCCCGAGCTCAGCTGGCAGCCCCCAGGGTCACATTTGCCTAGCAAGGATGGGGTGCAGTGACCCCAAGGCGCATTGTTTGAATCCTGGGAGAGCAGAGATTCAAAGTCATGTGCCGGGTGCCCCCGTCGAGATGCGAGGCCCTCCCTCCAGGGCCTCCTCCTGACTCGCTGGGACCCTCAGAAGCATCTGAAGGTTGAGGGCAGGGACAGGGCGACCAGCGTGCCGGGTGTCAGCTCATGCTGGGCGTCTCCCGTGCGGCAGCTCACTTTGTCCTTGCTAACCAGGACCGAGGGTGCTATGGGAGCCCGTCTCACAGATGGAGAAACCGAGGCTCAGAGGCAGGAGGTGAGGCGCCCGGCCCGCAGCACGCCTCGCCTCCTGTGGGTTTGGGAGGTGGCCTCGGGCGTCCACAGGGGCGGCTGAGGCCGGGGAACCTCGAGGGACCTCAGGCTGTGACAGATTCTGATGCCCCTCTCCGCTCACCCCACACCTCACCCTCGGGTGAGGAGCACCTCGATCAAAGGCTTGGAGGTGGGAAATGGCCCCGAATGTTTTGGGGTCAGCAGGGGGCGAGGCTGGCTGGGCTGGGGAGCACGGTGGAGCCATGAGGGGTTGTAGTGTTTTCCGAAGGCCACCCGGACACCCCACTGGTGGAGAAGAAGGAAGAGAGAAAGCAGGTCGAAGTGGGCGTGGCAGGTGGGGAGACAGCAGCACAACAGGCCTGGGAGGGCGTGGCTGGCAGCCTCCACCGCAGCAGTGTTGGTGGAGGACTGGGTGACAATGGCCTGGTGGGCGGGGAGGGGACTGGAGATGAGCGGGAGGAGCGCAGGCCGGATTTGGTGCAGCTCCTGCAGTCCCAGTGCCCACGGCTTCCCGGGGGCCACGGCCTACGCGTCTGCCAGGGACCAGGGGCCAGGCGCAAGGCGGTGCTCTTGGTGTCAGCCCTGAGGCCACCCAGGTTTTCCAGACCCTTCCTCAGGAGTGGCAGTGCTGGCCCCTGTCTCCCGCGCTGCGGCAGGCCAGGTGCAGCTGAGGGTGGGCCTTGCCGAGGGGTTCCCCAGGCACGCTGATGGGAGCCACCGACACCGAGACAGAGACGGAGGCAGAGAGGGAGACCCCAAGAGACAGGGAGAGACGAAGGGAGGCCCCGCAAGCAGCGACCTGGCTGGCGCTCTACGGCTCTGGGAGGAAGTGACCAGGAGCAGCCGGGAGGCTGGGGACACCAGGGGGCAGCCACGTCAGGGCCTGGGGCTGCGTGTGAGGGCCGGCACCCCAAATGCCATATCCGGTGCCTCTTTCCTGGCCCAGGACAGTCGGGGCAGGTGCTGGTGCACAGACCTGCCACGGCTGCAGGACACAAGCTGGCAGGGAACAGGTGGTGACGTTTTATGCCACCTGCAGCCCTCAAACCAGCTGCTGGGTGGCCACAGACATGCTCTTGGCGGACCCAGAAAGGGCCCTTTGTGGCGGCTGGCTCGTTCCACCATCATTAGAGACAGTCGGGCTTAGCGGCTGCAGGGCCAGCACCTGTGGCGGCCCGCCTGGAGGGGCCGCCTCTACCGAGCCGGCATGCTCCCGGGGACGCGTCCCCAAGCAGAGCTGGGTGAACTCTGTCCGTTTTCGGGGCGGTGGGGGCTTTTGGGCTTCCGCTTGCAGCCACTTTCCCAGGCTGACCCCGGCGGCCCCGGGCCCTGTGGGAGGCAGCAGTGACCCCTGCTCAGCCGCGCAGAGGGGCAGCCGTGTCTCCTGTCTGGCTCAGTGGCCCCCCTCGGTGCCTATAATTGGCAGGGCCACAAGGAGGGTTTTGTTGACCCCTCAGCCAGGACGGGCCCAAGGGGGGCGGGCCCCTTTCATCTCCCAGGCCCCCAATTACCCCTTTCTCTTGCCTGGACTGAGATGTTTTTAAATAGAAACTGTCAAGGGGCGGCGGGGGGCGGAGGGGTGGGCTGTGGGCGGGGCCCCCGGGCCACTCACAAAAGAGTGAACATCGCGCCCGGAGACGGGAAGAAAGAGGCCTTGCTTGGGTTTAAAAATAGATGCCCGGTCCGTGGTGTTCTGGCCCCGCTGCCCCGCCTGGCCTTGGAACACCGTGACTGCCCTCTGGGGGTGAGGCCCCCTTCTCCCCAGCCCCCTGCCCCCCAAGGCGAGTGTCTACCTAAGGAAATGCTGGAGAAGCCAGCTCAGCCAAAGCGGGGGATGGCAGCCAGCGAAGTGGGTGGCGGGCGGTGGCTGGCACAGGTCCCACCTCCAGGTCCTCCCTGTGTGGAGTCCCGCCCTGCTCTCCCACCCCCTGGGGGGCCCAGGTTTATCCGTCAGGGTGTGGCTCCAATGCCACCTGCCCAGCACACCTTTGCTCTCCACCAGGCACGGCCTGGCCCGTGGCCGTCTTTCACGAGGCCCCCACTGGCCTGGCCGCTCCCAGGGGGCCGGGCTGTCACCTTTGAGCCCTTGACCCTGACACGGGGCCTGACACTCACAGAAGGGAGGAGGATGGAGCCAGCAAAGGGTTGGATGACATGCTAACTCGAATTCAAACTCTCTTGGCCTCATGGTTCCTCTCTCCCTCCCGCTGACCCGCCCCAGGCCTGTCCCCTCCTTCTCTGGCCCTGCCCGCACTCTGCGACCCGAGGTGTGCCCTGCTGTCCTGCCTCTGGGGTGAGGACACTTTCCCATGGCATGTGGGGGATCCGTCAGGAGCTCGGCATGCTGTCCTGCTGTGGCTATGTGGAGGTGGCCTCGGGAGAAGCCTGCCGCCCCCTGTGGCCCTGTCCCCACCCACAGTGCTCCAGCAGGGACCACATGTGCTGGAGGTCAGTGGCCCAGGTGTCCTCAGGGCGTTCAGGCCCCATGTGGGTGCAGGCCCTGCACCGGTGTGGGTGCAGGCCCTGGAGGGGGTGACGTATCCACCTCCCACAGGCCTTGTTGGCAGCAGAAACCCAGGACCCGGGGGACCCCCCCAGCCCTGGAGACTGACAGGAATAAAAGTCCCCCAAGACACCGCTGTGTCCTAGACTCTGGGACCTGTGACCATGTCACCTCACCTGTGGCGCAGACCTTGCAGATGGAGTTAAGGTGAGAGACCCTGAGTCAGGAGGTGACCCTGGAGGACCTGCGTGGGCCCAGAGGCTGGAGGGTCATGGTCGGAGGAAAGGGAATAGGACAATGGGGCAGGGGTGGGAGTTGGGAGGAATGTAGAAACTTCTGGAAGCTGGAAAGGCCGGGAAATACGCGCTCCTGAGTCTCCAGAGGCACCAGTGCTACTGACACTTTAACTTTAGCCTCACGAGGCCATTTTGGATTTCGACCCCCCGGACCTGCAGGCCGCCATCCTCCCCACAGAACTGCAGGCGTTAAAGCCGCGCTCATTGCCGTCGGCCGCCCCCGAGCTGCACGGCCTGAGGGCAGGGACAAGACTTTCCGCGGGAGAAGGACCAGAAGGCCTGGCGCCCCAGAGTCAAGGCCCGGCTGGCTGTCGCTTGCTGTCGGACCTGGGGCCAGCCTCTTTCTCTCTGCATCTCGGCTTCCCTGTCTGTCAACCCGGGACCGGGGTCACCTCTTCTTTGCCGTAAGGGCTGTCGGAGGCCACGGCTATGTCTGCGTATCGGGACGGGACACGGAATGATTGCTGTGGTTGTCCTTGCAGGTGACTGGTCTCGGGAGCACGTGAAGGCCGCTTGAAGCCATTGATTTTTCCATCCCTTTTATTTTACTCGTGACATTGGGAGGCTGAGAAAATGACCCCTGGGGGGTTTTCAGAGGCTGTTCAGCCTGGGTGAAAGCCTTAGAAGGCCATGACCCTAAAATGGCCAGCCAGTGACGAGTTTCCCTGTCCCTCCCTCCTTTTCTCTCCATCCCCCCATCCACCCATCTGTCTCCCCTCTCATCCAACCATTTTCTCCACCTGTTTCTCCATCCATCCATCCATCCATCCATCCATCCATCTGTCTGTCCATCCATCGGTCCATTCACCTCTCCTTCAAGGAGCCATGACACTTCCTCTATGCTGGGCACAGGGAACCCAGACTGAGTCAGACCCACCCCTCAGGAGGGACACTTGGGCTGCAATGGGGACCTCAATTCAGCAGAGAATCTCGGAATGGAGAGTGGGCACAGAGGAGCCCGTGGCTGGGGGATTACCCAGGGGCCCAAAGGAGAGCTTCAGAACCAGCCGGGGGAACGTTGGGGGGCTGGCTGAAAAAGGTAAAGAGATTAAGCCAAAAAACAAACAGACCCCAGAAAACAAAAAACGTCATAGGCACGGACAACGGTATGGTGATGACCAGAGGGGAACGGGGCAGGGGAGGCAGAAGAAGGTCAAGGGGGGATAAATGGTGATGGAAGGAGACTTGACTTCGGGTGGCGAATACACAGTACAATATACAGGTGAGGCGTTAGAACGGTATACCTAAAACCTGTGTAATAATCACATTAACCAGTGTCACCCCAATAAAGTCAATGACAAAAAGCAGCCGGGGAAGGCCATGGTCCTGTGGGAGCCAGCCTGGAGGAGGTGGCACCACGCCATCCCACAGCTGTGTAAGGGGCTGCAGGATCCAAGCAGGACGCCTCCCCCGGGCCACCTGGCCCCTGCTGCCCGCCAGCCGAAGGCCTCCCCGCTCTGCAGCCCCGTCCCGGGCCCCTGGGGCAGCAAGTTTCGGGGACTCGAACAGACGAAAACATCACAATAACCGCAGCCAAGCAAACATAATCCCAGTCCCCAGCGCTGGAAACAAATGAGACGCTGTCACTTACGTCTCGGTAAATTGTGAAATTTATCTTCCTGTGCCGATCCTCCCCTTTCTCTATTTCATCTACAGTGGATTTTTAATAAACAAAAAGTTGATAAAAATCAAAGCAACATCATCCAAATAGAAGCGTTTGACATTTATAGATGTTGTTCACGGCTCTCGTGTTTTAAAGTATTAAAAAGGCACACCAGAATTAGTTTCTTATCAAACGTCAAATTTTCATCAAGCTCCTGCCGACAAACTATTTAGACTCTGTTCTCTGGCGGCTGGGTGTCTCCACGAGGAAGCGGGGAGGGTCCCCGAAGCGCGCGATGACGGCTTCCCTGCATCGTGGCTGCACTAACGTCGTTACCGTGGCGCGTTGTCTCCCTAACGGCGTTTGAGAAGGAGCCAGCTCTTCTGTGGCTACTGTTTCTTTTCGCAGGACTATCTGTTCCTGTTTCTGTGGGTCCCGTGAAACCCCTGCTGGGCAGAAACTGCAGTGGGGGAAGGTCTTCTGGCCTCGGCCTGGTATGGACTTTCTCAGATGGATCCGCACTTGGCCCCGAGCTGGTCCATCCTGCGCGTTCGGCTCCCGGCGCTGTGCAGAGACGGACGTTCTCTGTGCGGGCAGCAGCCTGGGGGCTGGGGGGTCCGAAACGCAGGGTTTCTGGCTGAGAGTTCGACTGCTTGGCACAGAGGCCGAGTAAAAGCAGCGAAAGGAGAGCGGGTTCCTGGGAGCACCGTGAACGCAAAGTGACAGGACCCAGGAGAGACTCGGGTGTGACCGGGACCTGACGGGGCTGGCTCCCGTCTTAGAGGCCAGGGTTCCAGCCTCTGGGCCCCGTGAACATATACGACAGAGGAGGGGCAGGGGGATCAGAGGAGCTGGGATCTGTGCGCCTTTCGCGGGGCCCAGTGCGTGTCCTGGGCCAGGTCACTTCTGTGAGTCTTTCCCAGCGACTGGCTGTCCCTCAGCCTGTTTAACCATCCGCTAAGTCGATCGAATGACCCCCTAGTCCAAAGGGCTGCAGGCACCAAATACCCACTCTTCTCGAGCCTGAGGCCTCCTCCATCTGGGGATTCTGCAACTCTGTGGTCGAGCTGGAGTGTGAGCCCAGAACCAGGCTCCGAGAGTCTTGTCCCCCCACACTGCTCCCGGGCTTACCCTGCGCCCACGCCGGGGCGCAGCACCGAGGCCCAGGACGTACGCTGTGGGTCCTGCTTCCCCCTCGGCCCCCTGTACGCCCCAAAGCACAGCCCCAGGGCAAGACAGCCTTCGACATCCCCGAGCCTTCCCAAGGGGTTGCGGCCCCTCCAGACCCAGGTCCTTCCAGAGCGCTCTCAACCCGATGGACGGCTTGAGGCTGAAAGGCAGGGACGACAGCAACCGAAGGCGCAGTGTTTCCAGGGGGTTCGAGAGGGAGGACTGAACGCTACTGCCTGTCTCGGAAAAATCTGGGCAAACAGCTGCTGGGGCAACTTCCTCCCCTTGGAAATCACAAGAACAAGGGAAAGGGGGGAGAGAGGAGTCCACACGCCGCTGGCCAGCCGGGACACCATAGCAAAGACCGGGAAGGACGGCTCAGGGGTGGTGGCCACCAGGCACAGGTGGGCCCCAGGACCCTGCCTCGACTCTGAGAGGACGCCCAGTGTGGGCAGGGCAGCAGGTGCTCAAACCCCAGGGCCTAGAAAGGTGCATGCCGCCCCGCTCCCACACCGGGGGCTGAGCCCCATCCTGGGGCGAGTCCCAGGAGGTAGGAAGAAACCCCAGTGTTGGTCTGAGGAGATACACTGTATTCAGAAACAGCGAGAGACGAATTAATCACGCTGTACCATTGTAGGGGAATTATGACAGACGACAACAAACAAAACCTCTGGGTTTCAGCTTCCTAAGAGGACACTTGTTAGATCCTGCTGCCTGAACGAATCGGTGTGGGCGCTTCCTCCACGCGGGACTCCGGGGCCCAGGCCCCTTCTGTCTTGTGACTCTGCCCTCCCCAGGGGCATTGGAGCCCTCTGTGCGCAGCAGGGCGGAGGGTGCGGCTGTGTCTCGGGAACCCCAGCCTGGAACTGTCCCACGTCATTCCATTCGCAGCCCCTTTGAGAACAAGCGTGTGTCCACGCCCGGGAGAGAGTGGGGCTGGAAGTGGGGGGAGGCAGAGGTGCCACAGAGGCCGGGCCGTGCAGAGAATGGGTCTGCAGTGACGGGTAGCGGGGGCGGTTAGATGGTGTCTGGGGAAGGGGCGGGGCTCCAGCAGGGCGTCCCAGGGGACCCAAGACTGTTCCTGGCGTTGGCCTCTCTGGCTCTCCCGCCCGTGGACGCCCCCAGGCCGTGCCTGCCGAGCTGGGGGAGCTGCGAAAGCATCGGGCAGTGACTCCGAGAGCCGGGCCATAGGAAGGGCCCCTCTCCTGCCACTGACGTGACCTCCCCACCCTTCCGCACTCGTGGTCCTCTGCGACCTGCCGTGCCTGCCCAGCCCAGTGGGAGCAAAGGATCCTGCTAAGTCCGTTGAGCGCGAATCCCCCCGCCTTTCACATCTGATCGAAGTTGGGATTTATCCCCCAGCTGTCGTTGCTGCTTTGGGGGTTCACCCTCTTGCCCCATGGCAATAGCCTGGAATAAAGTCTGCATTCTCCTTCTTAACTCACCTAACGCAAACGTTTCTTTATAACGTCATCATGAGTCTGAGACAATCTCTTAACTGGGGCGTCCAGCCCACGGCCCGCGGGCCACACGCAGCCCTGGATGGCTGGGAATGCGGCCCAACGCAAAATTGTAAACTTACTTAAAAAGTGATGAGATATTTTTGTGATTACATGTCACAATGTATTTAATGTGTGGCCCAAGACAACTCTTCTTCTTCCAGTGTGGCCCAGAGACGCCAAAAGGTTGGACACCCCTGAGAGAACATTCCTTCCAGAAGCAGTCTTGCCCACTTGGGGTTGGGGGAACCAAGGGGGGCTTTTCCCACATGGACAGTGCTGTGGGAGCGCGGAAGTTCATGGCTGGCCTGGTGGAGGGGAGGCCGCAGGGGAGGGTCTGACAGCTGACTTCCTGCTTCTTCTGTGGTCCCAGGCCTGGCTAGAAATTTGGGGGTAGAAATCCTGGCTGAGTGTGGACCTCCTGCGGGGCAGGGCGAAAGCAGGGCACCCACAGGAGTGGCGCAGGCGGGCAAGGCGCTCCCTGGGCGCCCTTTCGGCCCCCCTGGGGCTGTCCTGCCCTGCTGCCTCCCCGGCCGGGAAGGCTCCGAGGAGTCTCCTGGGAGCAGGTCCCCAGGCCGTGGCCCGAGGGTGCTTCAGCCTGGGGACCCGGGCACCCTTTTTTGAAGGCCGTTTCTACTTTTAAAGCTCTTCTGCTCGAGTGCCAGCTGAGGCTATTTTTTTGAGATCAGCCATTCACCCCGGGGCCTCCTGGCCCTTCTGAAAACCCTCATTAAATTGTCCGTGGGCAGAAACCAAATAGCTAGCCCTGGGGCATCCAGGCTCCGTGAGAGCCCCCGGGCCCCTCCCCCTTGTGCGGCCTCCTTGTCCAGGCCCCTGCCCAAGAGGCAATGAGGGGACTTGGCTGGCCACCCAGATCTTGTTAGTGTCTTTTCCCTCAGAAATCCAGATCTGTCTTCCAAAACCATGGTCCCCAAGTTCATGAATATTCTCTGTGTTGACACACAAATGGAAGTGCCCATGTACACAAGGCCAGAAGTCCCACCGCCACCCCAGGGAGGGCATCCCTTCCAGTAAGTAATTAACCAGTACAAAGACCCAAGGGCATGACCTTGGGCAGGGGTGGTGAGGCTTTGTTCCGGGCGAGCGGGGGGTGGGGGGTTGGGAGCTCTAAGGAGGGACTTAGGCAGCCCCCAGCCCTTTGTGGGGTCACACAGGGCAAGAGGCCACATCTTACCTCCTGGAAGTGGAGAGGAATTGGAGTAGAGGGAAGCACTGACATTGAACTCAAAATCGTTTTTATTCGCTGTGCAATACTTGGATCCATAATTTAAAATTTCCCTAGAACTGGGGAGACAGAGGTAGAGAGAAAAATATTGCTGGGGAGGGTCTTTAGAGGAAAAGAAATGTGCCTTTACTTGAGCATCTGGTAGAGTTTCACTGTCACCATAACCACTCCCTTGTCCCAGATGCAGAAGCTGAGATTCAGGGAGCAGAGGACACACCCCCGGACCCTAAGTGGGACACTGGGCGCAACCGGTGAGGTCCGGCTCGCAGGGCTGGACCCTGTGCAGGGGGACACAGACTGTCCAGAAACCTGACTTTCTGGAATGAGATGGGCTTTGGGTGCAGACCCAGCACAGAGGGAGGGACAGGCCTGCCCCCAGGGGACTCCAGGGGTGCCCAAGCAGCCAGCACCCCAGCCTCTACCTGCAGCTGTCACACCCCAATGTGCCAGGTGGGGGCCCTTCAATCTGGGTGAGGGGCCAGTGGGTGAGTTCAACCCTTCTCCACCCCCGACACCATGAGGCTCCATGAGCATCTGATCGGCCCTGAGGCTAGGCAGGTGGGTGGCACTGCGGGGCGAGGAAGGAACACTGCAGGGCGACCCGAGGGGTGGGGTGGGGCGCTCAGGAGAGCACTGGCCACACGGCCACTGACTGCAACGAGGGCAAAAAATGGTGTTGCATTTGCCAAAGGAATACTACGCAGCAAGGAAAAAGGCTGGGCTATCAACAGCTGACAGCACAAATGACTCTCCCGGACCTGCTGGTAAGCTGAACGGCCACTTATAGTTACTCAGGACTAGGCAGAACCCATCTTTGATGACAGCTTCATTGTTACCTAGTGACTAAGAGTGCGGGGCCTTCTTGGGCCCTGGGGACGTTCTGTGTTTGGATGGAGGTTTCCTGAGCGTCTGCAGAGGTAAAATTCATCGAGCTGCACACTTAAGATTTCTGCACTTTCTTTTATACGTTATGTTGCAATTTTCAAAAGTCCTCAAAAAACGAACCTGAGCAATTCCACAAGCACACAAACAGCTCTAGCCTCCCAGTGGCTTGCCTGGCTCACCCACCTCCCCTTGGGCCTCTGGACCCTTTGAAACTCACCGTCCAGCCCCCCACCCAGCCAAGGAGGCCAGGTGTTGGTGTCTGCTTCCTACGCGGGGCGTTTCACCCTTCCAGGTCCTGAAGCTTCTTCAGGAAGCTTTATCAAACGCGTTCCCACCACACAGGACAGATGCTTAAGTCAGCTCGCACTGAGGCGGGACAATAACAGCATGGAAGGAGTGATAGAAGGACACCTGGCACCTTCCCCTGCAAGACTCGTGGAGCTGGTGGCATTGCCGGGGCGCTGTCCCTCACAACCTGGGGCCCCTACCCCAGACAAGACCCATACCCTTGCCCGTGCCTTGTGTCTTCCTCCGCAGGCGCCCCAGCTGGGGTACTGAGCCCCGACGGCGCTGCCGGACTGGTCAGTGTCCAAGCAGGGCCTAGACGTGGCCTCCACACAGACAGCAGCCCGACAGACCCGCCTCTCTGGCCTGTGATTCGGGAACTGAGCCTGTGCCTGCTCCGTGGACCGAAGCCGCGTGGGCCCCGTGCAACCCGTGCAGGCGGCGTCCCGGCCCGTGTGGAGGGCCTGCCCACAGAGTCCCCAGGTAGAAGGTCTGGAGCCAGTCACTGCCTCTGCTCCTCTGTCCACAGCAGAAACCATGTCCTGACGCTGGGATCAGCCCCTTCCCACACCCATCGCCAACACCCACCAGACCAAATGCTAGGAACCGCCAGGTGCCCCAGGGGGAGGGAGGAGCCGCGGGTAGAGTCTGGCGGGAGGGGAGCCAGGTGGCACCAGCCTTCCTGTCCAGCGCCCCCCACGGCCGGCCCCTGGAGGCTTCCCGCGGAGCACACAGGCTTCCTTCCCCTTCCGCCTTCGGAGGGTTGTCCCAGGAACATGGGCTTGGGAGCCGGCGGGGGCTAGGTCCTCGTCCTAACTCTCAGAACCTCCAAGTGGGTGAGACCTGACTTGGAAACAGGGTCTTTGCTGATGCAAGGAAGGATCTTGAGATGAGGTCGTCCCAGGAAGGGCCGAAATCTGATGGCAAGCGTCCTCCTAAGCACAGGCGAGGCAGAGGCAGGGGTCAGAGTGATGGGGGCACAACCCAAGGAGCGCTGGGGCCAGCAGCAGCTGGAAGAGGCGAAGAAGGACCCTCTGGAGGCGGCGTGGCCCTGCCGCCACCTTGATTCCTGACTTCCGGCCTCCAGGGCCATGCGAGAACGCCCTGCCATTGTTTCGAGTGCCCCAGTGCGTGACTGTTGCTATGACAGCCACAGAACACTACTGCAGGAGGCGGGCAGATCTTGGATCAGGCCCAGGGAGTGACTGTGACTCCCGTGTGACCTTGGGGCAGTCGCTCTGCCCCTCAGAGTCCCTGTCTCCTCAGCTGAAACCTTCCCTCCTTGTCCTGCTATGTGACGGGCAAAAAAGGACACGTGGTCTCCGCCCTTCCCCAGAGGCCTCGAGCGGCGGTCCTCATGGAGGCAGCAATTCCTGGAAGAGGCGGAGGCCGCCCTGTGACCGGGGAAGGCCGCGTCGAGCCTAGCTTCGCCCGGAGCTGAGAACGTCCTGGCAGCGCTAGGCCAGCAGTGGCGGTGGACGACAGCCTGGTGGGCAGACGAGCCAGACGACTGAAGTCATGCTTGTGACATACGTGCCATAGATACCGTCCCGTGGTCAAGGAGCCGTCGGTGCTGTGCAGCGGGGAGAAGAATCAAGGGCCCTCCTCTGGCTCCGGCTCGGCCCCGCGCCCCGAGAATTTCGCTCTGGGAAGTGAAGGCCACGTGGGCTCCCGTCCAAGCCCACGGTGTACGCCTGTGCACGGCCAGGTTGGCAGGCCCAGCCCGAGCGCCCACAGGGCCCCATGCTTCTCAGTTCGAGGGGCTGACAATGTCCCAAACTCTCCGTTGAACACTGTGGGCACAAGGACCCCACTGTGCTGTGGAATTCAAGAAGAAGCATCTGAAGAGGCTTCAGGGACCATGTCGCCTCCTCCCCATAATTTTTCAGACAGGGAAACTGAGGCTCAGCAAGGGTAAAGCCAGAGCAGAGCTCCCGGCCTGGGAACCTCACAGCCTCGCAGTCCCTGCTGGCCCTAAACACCGCTAGGATTCCGGACCTCCCAAGGCCAGGGCTCCGAGGCAGGAAACCTTGCTACAGATCGTGAGATGGGGAGCTCACCACCTAGTGAGGCTGCCCCAGGTCTCCCTCTCAGAGAACAGTGCCAGGTGCCAGGAAGTCCTCGTGATACCAGCCCAGGGCCCTTTCCCTGGAACCCCTCTTCCTGCCCAGCTCTGCAGAACAACATACTTTTTCGTTTTCCACCCTGACCCCTGGAAGAGACGCGGAGCCCATGGTCTCAGCCCCCGTGGCCCCACTCAGCCAACATCTCCCTGCGCCTCAGCCCTGGGACATGCCCGGCATCCTCCCCTGGCCGACAGGCCACGGAGGGGAGGAAGAGCCACCCGCACCACAGCCTTTACAAGCAGAAGTGTTCTTGTTAGCCACAGCCATTCTCTAGTCCAGTACGAGAGCTATGGGGAGCACGGTTCAGCTCTAGTCCTGCTTGGGACTTTACGGAAGTTCCAGATTCTGAGTAGACAGTGTGCGCCCGCCAGGTGCCCACGGAAACCGTCACTGCCAGGCCTGTCGCTCATGCCCATAGCCACGTACCGGCTCACGCCCTCCCTAACCCATCCCACGTGTCCGAGGTACTCGCGTCGGTGACGGGAGCTGACAGACTAGAGCCTGCCCACGGGGCGGGCCCTATTCTCCACCTGCGGTGTTCACTCACAATGCCCACGGCAGCCCCAGGGGGCCACTGGGGAGCCAAGGTGAGCACTGAGGCATGGACACGCTCCGTCCTTTTCTGCACACTCGCGCACGCACCACCACGCAGTCATGTTAGACAAACGGCCGATGGGGACCCAAAGGCACGTTGTTGACTGCAGACGCCTCCATGAATGAACCTGCTCATTCGCGCATTCACGGCAGAGAAGGGTTTCAGGACGGGTGCGGACCGGGTTGCCTCACAAGCACAGGGCGCGGCAGGGCCTGCAAGGTCCCTGCCTCCGGCCACTCGGGCCCCTTGCCGGTCCCAGGACATTCCGGGGTCTTTCTGGGCAGGGGGTTCTGCCATCCCTGTGCCATGCTGGCTCCTTCTCATTAATCAGCTCTCAGCTAAAATGTCACCCCCTAACACTGGCCTCCACTGCCCACGTGTCCTCACTGCCACAGAGCAGCCCCTGCCAGCACCAATGACCAGCCCATGTTCTCGTTTTAGTCCCAGCACTCGTCGCTGACTTGAAATGGTCCTGATTGTTTACTGGTGGTCTCTCAGACGTCACTAGGTTACAGCCTCCCTGGACACTGTCTCATTTGGTCATTGCCGTGATCCTAGCACCTGGCGCGGTGGCTGGCATGAGGCCGTGCTCAGCAAGGGCAGGAATGAATGAAAGAATCAATGAACAAAAAAAGTGAGAAGTAGATGAGGGAGGAGAAGGCATTGGCAGGGGCGGCAAACAGAGCCAGACCTGAGACTCAGCTCACCAAACGCCTGCCTTGAAGTCCTATTTCCTGAGCTTCCTAGCAGCCAAGGAGAAGAGAGAAACTTGGCCAGTCTCATGAATGAGATGATAACGAGATGGGCCATACAGCTCTCTGTGGTACTGAGACCAGGTGGATGTTCTCCTTGAGAGTCCTTCTAAAGGGACTGCCTTGGGAGGTCACCGCCACGTGCTCATCGACCTCCCAGTGGGGAGCACGGGGTGCTTTCAGTGCACCTGATTTTCAACACAGGCTAATGGCTCATCTCGCAAAAATGATTGAGACTAAGGCAGGCCAAAGGAAGCTGCTCTCATGCCTGGCCCATCAGGGGTCACTGTGAGAGTGTGGGGGGCGGCCCAGGGGCCGTGGGTGTCCCGACCACTCTTGGGATGAGAGGCATACTACGGGAGCCTAACAAGAGCTGGGCTGCACTCTCTGAGTGGCACCTTAGAGCTCACAAAGAGACAAAACAGGGCGGGACGCCTCCCATCCCACCCACAGTAGGAATGATCATCTTTGGATGATGGTTCCCACGCACCCAGGGCCCCCAGCAGGTAGGGTCACGGGGCAAGTTGTACGTGCGTCCACCTGATTGGCCGTTCACTCGGTTTAGTTGGTAACTAATCCCTCCCCGGGGAGCCAGAGGCGGGCTGGTCGGCACCAGGTGAGAGCTATCTGGAATATTGTTGACAGGTTCCTGCTCTCGGAGGTAAGAAGCGGCACAGGGGTCCACAGGGTCTTGGACGTGACTAAAACCACCGCGGAGAGCAGCACACCAGGGTGCTGGGGTTGGTTGCCGCAGGCCGTGGCTCCCTAGGACCTGCGACACCCACACGGTTGGTGGCCTCCAGCGGCTGTTGTCCCCAACTTCCGCCACCTGCTACGGCAAGTCCAAGTACTGGACCTGACCTTGTGGGGAGGGGAGCAACCGTAATGAAGACGTTAAACAGTCGAGAGCATCGTGGGAGCTAGGAAAAATCCCACCGATGTAAATAAAATCGCCACGGCGGCACGGTCCAGATTTATGGGAGGCTGTCGTGTGGGGGAGTGTGAGCTAGGGCGTAACATCCCCAAATGTTAAAATGACACATGAGGCAGGAGACATGTGCTAATTTACACTTTTGACCCACAGGATTGAAGTCAGGGGAGCGAATAGGATGGAGAGTAATTACAACGGGGAACAGAAAGTCATGAAGATAGTCGTGTCTCAGCGAAGGGGGCGGGGGAAATCGACACCTGCGAGGTAACGAAGCCCCGTCGTCTCGGGCGGCACTCAGCTCAGGAAGACCACGCTGCACAGAAAACAGAAATTGGCAGCGGTTCTCACATTGCTTATTGACGAACCCATGGACTTATGTGATAGAAGAAATCAATTAAGTACTAAGAGGTGAGGCCCCAGCTGAAAGCAGGGGCTTGGAAATTATCAACGGAAATTGACATGGGTGGTGAAAAAAGGGTTAGAAATTATCTTGCCAAAGGAAAAGGAAAAACAGGAGGCTACTTTGAAAGACTAGATCATTAGAAAGAAGAAAGAAAGAAAGAAAGAAGAAAGAAAGAAAGAAAGAAGGAAGGAAGGAAGGAAGGAAGGAAGGAAGGAAGGAAGGAAGGAAGAAAGAAAAAAGGAAGGGAGAAACTTGACAACTGCGATCGCCCGAGGAAGAAGGCGTCTCTAAAAGGGAAAAGAAGAGCAGCAATTCGCTGACTGAGCTCGAAAGCGGGGTTAATAAAATGCACGTAGAATATGACCACCTGAGGGGGAACACCGAGTCCACACTGGCGTCTTTCAGATGGGGAAACTGAGGTGCGGCGAGGGGCCGGTCCTGTGGAGAAGATCCTTCTCTGCATGAGAGCAGCGTCTTTCCACTCACCTCTTCCTTCCGCTCAGGAAGAGAGAGAAGACTCACACCCACCTTGTCCACGCCTTGTCATGCCTGGGTAGCTGGGTTCGTAGAAGGAACTCGTGTTTGTTGCATGAGTAAGCGAGAACCTCGGGCCGCCCTGGGCCTGGTGCCCCTTCTCAGAGCTCTCCCGGCAGGCTGCACGTCCCCACCCTCCCGCCACCCTTATTACTCAGCGTGTCCACCCTGGTCACACCTAACGCCTCAGGGTCAGCCTCATGTCTGAGACCCAGCACCCAGCCTGGTGCCTGGCACGGAGCAGCTGCCCCAGGACCCAGGAGGGGCTGAATGTTCTAGGCTCAGAGCAGGCTGCTACGTGTGTGTGTTGTGGAGGGGTGGGGAGTCTTGGGACAGGACGGCAGGGCTTGGCGGGTCTACATAGCTCTTCATTTTACAGCCTGGGGGCCCGAGGGCCTCCCAAGCCTCAGACCCACGTCGTCCGCCCCCCTGCTGCTCAGCTGGCCCGGCGGTGGGCAGTGTCTGGCCTTTCAGACACAGCGCCGATGGGGGTGCTTGGTTCCTCCAGGGGCAGCACCTCTCATCCTGTCACCTTTTCCCAGGTGAAAATTGGATCTTCCCACCAGGAGGCTCAACCAGTTTTGAGTCCCTGCAGGGGGCTGCTCTGTAATCACATCAGGCAGGACAGTCCGCCACAAGCCCGGCCATCGTCCGCCGTGGACTGGGGTGGGGGAGCCCCCCACACCGTGTCCGGAGCCCCCAGCGAAATGGGCAGCATGAACTCTCTGTGTGAGGAGTCGGGCAGCTGCTGCAGAGCCAGGCCCTCCCTGGACGTCCTGAGCCCTGCTCAGCCCCCAGGGGTCAGTCCACACCAAGTCGGCTCTGCCTGTCGCTCCCACGGACCGGGCTGGGCCCAGCAGCGGCGAGCACGTCAGGGCGTGCCCGCGTGGGCTGGGCCCCTGGTCTGGACCAGGTGTTATGCCAGTGTCTCCCCGGACAGCGAGCCAAGCTCCCTGCCTCCCTCCAGCTTCTGCGGTGGGAACTAGACAGGTGTGTGGGGTCACCGGAGATGGAGCTGGGATTTTCTGACCCTCAGCCTTCCCACCCGAAGGACGGGCAGCAGCCTCCAGGTGACAAGGCCTCCAGGCCGTGACTGTGTCCAGTGGGCTCGGACACAGCCGGCTGTGAGCAGCTCAGCTGCGCTCTCCCCAGGACATCACCCTCTGTGGAGGACGCCCTGGAAAGAGACACCCCAGCTCCCAGCACAGCCAGTTCAGGGCGCGCGGCAGAGGCAGGGCTGGCCCAGAGCCCTCTGGCACCTTTGTCCTCTCACCTCTCTGGAGACGGATGTGGCCTGTGTCTCTCACCAGGGCAGACCCTCACCCCTGTGCCGCAGACCCCCACCCCAGCATCATGCTTCCAAGGCCTACCATTGAGCCAGGGGTCTCCTGTGTCACCCCTCTCACAGCCCCTGTCCACAGATGGCTGGTGCCAACATCCACCTTAGAGGTCCCAGTGGGCTGGGCTGGGCCACGCCAGGTGGAATGGGTAAAATAAATAGATGACATGGAAGGGAAAGGGGTGCACATAACAGAACGGAGCCCCCAGAAGCGGCAGAGAACAAACAGATCAAGTGGTTACTTCAAGTCATGGGAATGATCATATTTCACGTGATTGATGAGGGTGCCACAGAACGAGACAGCCCTTTGCTGTGTACAAGCCACAGGCTGGCTCTTCCCTGCCGCGTAGCGAAAACATCTTGGGAGGTGTCTTTTTTCTGTTTTCCAGGAAAGGAAACGGAAGCTCTGAGGAGCAGAGAGGTGGATTCGCCGAGCCCCCGGCCCTCTGGTGTGGCCCCACTGGCTTCCAGACGTCAGCTCAGGTCCCAGCCACAGCCCCAGGTGGCTGAACCTGGATGTCCCTGGAGCCTGCATCTGACCAGCCGACCCCCCAGGGGCCCTGGGTTGAGGGCACAGAATTTTATTCCTGATGGTCTTCAGGAGCTGGGAGTCACTCTGCCTGGAGGGTTCCTTGAAATGTGCAAGTCTCTGGCCCCCCAGCCGACCAGTTCCTCCAAGGCACAAGGCCACCCCGCGTCTAGAGAGATTTCTTTATTTGGCGTCCCTTTGTTTTCAATGCTGAGGAATCACATGATCAAATTCATTCTACAAAGATCCCTCTAGCTGGAGTATGGAAAATTGATTCGAAGGGCAATTTGGTAGTACCTAACATATTTTATTTATTTTTTTAGACATTTTTTTTTATGCTCCCCCGAAGACATTTTTTCTCATTGCTTTTAAAGAGAGAGGGAGGCAGAGAGGAAAACATTGATAGAGGAGAGAAGCATTGATTGGCTCTCTCCCGTACGTACCTGGACCAGGGATCAAACCCACAACCTTCTGGTTACTGGACAGCGCTCCACCCAACGGAGCCACATCGACCAGGGCGGTACCTGACGCATTTCAGGAATGCGCACTCCTTAAGAGAGCAATAGCACTTCTAAGAAATAGTCACAGGAACGTGTGGGGCCCGTGTACGTACAAGAATGTTTGCCAGAATGTGATTTGTCAGAGCACAAAAGTTCTTCAGTCATTCAACAAAACCATACTTTTAGTCAATGGAATACTGCATAGTCAATTAAAAATGTGGTAGGCCTATGCGTACAGACGTGAAAATGTGCCCACAGGCGACAAAAAGTCACTGCTGGACAAGACCGAATGATCTCTGGGAAAATACCTATCTAGACATTGGTCTGTGCAAAGAAAATGGCCCAAAACGAAGCCCGGTCTCATTCGTTTCCCAGAGGAGCTTTTCATGACGACAAAGGGAACAGCATAAAGCAACAGGGTCTCCTTCAATTCGTGTGCACCCTGATGTCTATGATAAGTCCTGGTGACAGGTGGGGGGTTGTCGGGAGGGGACCGGGGACGGGCTTTGCTTTCCACAGCAGAACTTGGGGTTTCCTGCATGTGTGTGCGCTTCCCAGTTATTTAATGACAATTACAGACGTGGGGGAGGCACGGGGCAGCTGGTATAGAGCAGGCTGACATCTGGGGACTGTTCTCCATGAGGAAGAAACACGATGCAGGTGATGTCCCAGCGCAGATCAGACCCGGCTTTGCAGTCACGGAACGGCAGCCCCAGGACAGCTGGCGGCAGGAACGCCTGCTGCTGAAATCTTTCAGACAGACACCCCTGAGAATGGGCGGCTGACCGGAAATGGACCTGGGAGCTAGCAAATGAAAGACAGGCCTCGCTTTGCCTTCACAGTTGTTGACTTTAAAAAAAAAAAAAAAAAAAGCCCAACCACAAAACATGAGTTCCTGTGGGCATTTGGTGGAGAGGCACAAGTGGGCCCTGGGCGGGGCTCCACGCCCGAGGCGAAATAGAGCGACTGGCACCGGGCGACCGAGCGGCAGGGAATGAGTGAGATTAACAGAGTAGCCGGAGTGGAATGTGCGGGCCAGCGTGCAGGCCAGGCTGTGGGGCGGAGTGAATGGATCAAGTGCCATGGGCCGCGGTCGCTAACACAGAGTGGCTGGAGCAGGGAGTAGAAAGTGGTAGACAGAACAGACTAGAATGAGATAAACAGAATAAACTAGGCCGGGGTTTGAATAGCTAGAGGGAGATGGGATGTCAGGGGAAGGGAGGCTGTGTCCTTGCAAGAGGAGGGACTCGGGTCATCAGGCAAAGGAGGGCCCTGACGGCGGAGATAGAACAGGCTCGCCCCCCACCCCCATCTTCATCTTCCTCTCCAGGGACGCCGTGGGGCCTTCTGCTGAGGTTCGCGAGGTTCGTATGTGGAGAGCAGGTGGGGACGGGGACGTTCTCCTCAGGGGAACAGCATTCTACTTGCAAAGCCCGCTGAGAGCCCTGGGTGGGGCCGCCCGGCTCCCTGCTCTGGCCCCGCCCCCTGGGCCTCTGTTCCACCCACTGTTTGAGGCGCGGGTCTGCTCAGGCGACCTCATGTCCCCAAACTCTGAGCTCCTTTATTTCACGGTTATTGAATCCAGCCATGGGCTACAGATACAAAAAATGGACGCGAGAGAGGCTCAGAACCGGTGGTCCGTGCTGGATCTCTGTCGAACGGCATCCGGCCGCCACGAGGCAGGTCCCCATGGTGACGCGATGCTCCCGTGGCCCCGGACTCCTGGGAGTGCCCACCTCCTGGGGTTGGCAGCACCAGGCGGTGTGCGTCAGAGCCTGAGGCCAAAAGAAATCCCAGATACACTGATCCTGTGTCCAGTTACACTTTAAGTATTTTGTTCTTTATAGATATATTTGCATTAATTTTGACTTTTTAATACATTGTACTAAAGTATTATTTATATTCATTACTGAGTTTTATTTTAAAGTATATTTTATTGATTATGCTGTCACAGTTGTCCCAATGTTTTCCCCTTTGCTCCCCTCTGGGTGGTAGCCCCCACCCCTCCAGCAATCCCCCCACCCCTTAGTTCGTGTCCACGGGTCGTACATATAACTTCTTTGGCTTTTCCCTTTCCTATACTGTTCTTAACCTCCCCCTGTCTGTTTTGTTTCTACCAATTACACTTCTGATTCCCCATTCCTTTTCCCTCATTCTCCCCTCTCCCCCTCCCTGCTGATAACCCTCCATGTGATCTCCATTTCTGTGATTCTGTTCCTGTTCTAGCAGTTTGCTTAGTTTGTTTTGTTTTAGTTTTTATTATTTTTAGATTTGGTTGTTGATAGTTGTGAGTTTGTCATTTTACTCTTCATAGTTTTGACCTTCTTCTTTTTCTTAGATAGGTCCCTTTAACATTTCATATAATAAGGGCTTGCTGATGATGAACTCCTTTAACTTGACCTTATCTGGGAAGCACTTTGTCTGCCCTTCCATTCTAAATGATGGCTTTGCTGGATAGAGTGATCTTGGTGGTAGGTCCTTGCTTTTCATCACTTTGAATGCTTCTTGGCAGTCCCTTCTTGCCTGCAAAGTTTCTTTTGAGAAATCAGCTGACAGTCTTATGGGAACTCCCTTGTAGGTAATTAACTGCTTTTCTCTTGCTGCTTTTAAGATTCTCTCTGTATCTTTCACCTTTGGCATTTTAATTATGATGTGTCTTGGTGTGGCCCTCTTTGGGTTCAACTTGTTTGGGACTCTTTGTGCTTCCTGGACTTTTATGTCTATTTCCCTTGCCAAATTAGGGAATTTTTCTTTCATTATTTTTTCAAATAAGTTTTCAATTTCTTGCTTTTCCTCTTCTCCTTCTGGCATCCCCATGATTTGGATTTTGGCACTTTCGAGATGTTCCAGAGTCTTCTTATTCCCTCCTCATTTTTCTGAATTCTTATTTCTTCTTGCTGTTCTGATTGACTATTTATTTCTTCTTTATGCTCCAAATCATTGATTTGAACCCCAGCTGCCTTCCCTTCACTGTTGGTTCCCTGTGGATTTTTCTTTATTTCACTTAGTGTAACTTTCACTTCTTCCCTAGTGTGAATGCCATACTCAGTGAGCTCCTTGAGCATCCTTATCGCGAGTGCTTTGTGCTTTGAACTCTGCATCCGACAGGTTGGCTATCTCCACTTTGCTTAGTTGTTTTTCCAGAGTTTTGATCTGTTCTTTCATTTGGGCCACATTTCTTTGTCTCCTCAATTTGGCAGCCTCCCTGTGTTTGTTACTGTGTATTAGGAAGAGCTGCTTTGATTCCCTGTCTTGGTGCACTTGTTACATTGTAAGGAGCAGAGCCTTAGATACTTACCAGGGCGCACCACTTTGCAGCTTTGTGCGCTGTATGTGGGGGAGGGTTCAGAGAGGGAACAATGCTGCTTGCCCGGCTCTAGTCCTGTTTCCAGTCACTTCCCCCACTTCCTGTGTGTGACTGGCACCCTTCTAGCTGCTGCCCAGGTGCTGAATCCCAGAGCGGGTGGGCTTGCTTATGTTCTAGGGCCATGAGGGTCCTTTAAACTGACACTCCTGAGAGACCGGCAGTTTCTTGTGCCACCCCAACACCCACTGGCTTTTATAGCCAGAAGTTATGGGGCTTTATTTCCCAGTGCTGGAACCCTGGGTTGTGCGGTCTGGCCTGGGGCTGGGATCGCTTCCTCCCCAGGTGCCCCTCCTGGTTTTTATTCACCACACGTGAAGGTACGAGCGTCCGTTCTGCCGGCTGCCTCACTTCCCCGCCTCACGGCCACCATATCACATCCTCTCCAGCCGGGCTGCCCATCTCCGCCCCTCCTGCCCGTCTGGATGAATATTTCTGCTTTATTTCCTTGGTTGTTGGACTTCCACACAGCTTGATTTTCTGGCAGTTCTGTTTTTTGTTTGGAGGTTAGTCGTGATCCTTCTTAGGGCCGTGTGAGGAGGCAAAGGGTGTCTACGTACACCTCCATCTTGGCCAGAAGTGAAAGCGCATTACTGAGTTTTTTGTGGCCCCTTTAAAGAGTATGTCCCGGGCAAGGGCCTCACCTACCTCACCCGAGTTCCAGCCATGTTGGGAGGTGCCAGGATGACCCATTTTGCAGAGGAAGAAACAGAGGGTCAGAGAGTTTTCCTGACTGTAAGATACCAAGGATGTTTGTGGGAGGTGGGCAGCTCGCTGGGCTATAAGAAAAGTGACGATGACTGTGCTTGGTGGGCTCACATGTGTGGTTGTCTTTTGGGGCCAGGTCATTTGGAAGCTGTGGCAACCCACCCGAGGGGAAGTAGGGCAGTCTAGGCAGAAGGACCTACAGCAAGGTCAACTGCAGTGCCGGTTGGTGTGGCTGACTGTGGGGCTGGGGGGGTCAGGGTTGGGACTTTTGGGGCCAGGTCTAGCACCCATCCGCCTCTTGGCTGGTCGATGCCCAGAGGACCTGCA
>PVJD01014362.1:7599-29542 GCA_004026545.1 Mormoops blainvillei
AGCCAGGCTGCTGGCCAAGATTTCAAAGGTTCCATGGCTGCCACCTACCCGAGCCCAGGAAGAGGGCCCTAGGGCCCCCAGGAATACTTCTCCCTGACAGGCAAGCCCTGCCTGATCAGGTTAGTCTGGGTGGGATCGAGCTCTCTGTTGCAGACATGGATCAAGCAAGAGCCAGCATGAGGGTGCCTCCCTCCCAGCCATCACACTTCCCACATTTCAGCGCACATCCTTAGAACCCTCATGGTCTGCATCTTCTCCTCTAGACCCTGCAAGGAAGGGCAATGCCCACTTAACCCCAGCTCCATCCTGGTCCTCTGCCAGCCGTCTAAGGTGATGAGACCCTGTGGGGCTCGGGGATTGTAGGTTTTAGGTTCCAGGGTAAAGAATGTATGTGCGTGCATATGCGTGTGTGTGGAAGTGGATGGGTGTATAACCTGCACACTAGCAGCAGTACACTCCCAGAGAGCCATGGCCTTTCCATTGGGGCAAGCAAAGAAGGTGACAGGCTCTGCTCTCAAAGGGCCTGGGGACGATACTTGACCTGGTGAAGTGGAGCAGCTACTTCAGACCCAGAAGCAAGAATTCTCTATCTTAGCCAGGATGTCTCTTTACCTGGGAGTTGTAGGGTGAGAGAAAATGTGTGAAACCTGTTTACTCATTGCCTGGGGAGCAGACAGAGCAGGACATCCTTGATGACATGGGAAGGGGGGCATGTGTCTCTCTTCCGCCCACCTCATGCTCTCTGCCCTGCAGAGGCTAGTGTAGTGACCCTCTCTGAAGCTTGAGTTGCTCAGGGCTGGCATGGAACGGAGACACGTCCCAGAGGCGTGTGGAGGGGCCTGGCAGTGATCCGTGCCAGCCTATCCCTATGCTTTTGGGCCTCCCAGTCTATATACAGGCTCTTGGATGGCATCCTTTCCCCAATTCGAGCTGTTACCCAGGCACCAAAGGAGTCTCCAGGTAGTCTGGTCACCCAGCCTATGGAGAAACACTATTCCCATGCTCTCTACCCATTTCATAACTTGTAATATTGAGGTCAGTCAGTAGGAATGGCTGGGTCAGATCTCCGTTGGCAGAGCCAGGGCCCCTAGAAGCCCCAAGTGACCAAAACCTATTCCTCAATAACACCAAAGTCTGTTCCTAGGGAGGTGTTGCCAGCAGTGGAGACGACTCCCCAGTGCCACCTCATGGCTCACTCAGCCTTGCTATCTGAAAGGCACTTTGTCTTCGCAGTCCATCTGCCCACAGGGGTGCCCAGGCATCACCTGCCACACAGACCACTACTAGATTTCTTTCAAAGAAGCAGCATAATATTGAAAAAAGAACATTCAAGTTTTTCACCTCCGGGCTTAACTTCAGATCTGCCATCTTCTAGCTGTGTGGCATTAAACAAGTCCCTGAACTTCTCTGAGCCTCCACTGCCTCATCAACTGAAATGAGGGTAATCTCTAGCATCTGCCTGCCTTACCCACCTTGCAAGCCCCAGGTCAAAGGGTGGTGATTCACTTGGCCATTCAGAAAAGATTGGTCAAGTCCCAGCTGTTGGCTCAGTTGGTTGGAGTGTCATCCCTTATACCAAAAAGTGTGTGGGTTTGATCCTCGGTTAGACATACCTAGGTTGTAGGTTTGATTCCCGATCAGGGTGCATATGGGAGGCAACAAATCCATGTTTCATTCTCTCTCTCTCTCCCCTCTGTCTCTCCCCCTCCCCTCTCCCCTCCCTTCCTCTCTAAAAAAAAAACAATAAACATATCCTTGGGTAAGGATTAAAAAATATATTTTTAAAGTTTGATCAAGTACCTACCATGGGTCAGACACTGTTCTGGGGCCCTTGAGGTGCTGCTACTGTGGGCAAAGGAGATAAAGTCTCTGCTTTCTAGAAGCAGGGCAGTCAATACACAACAAATAGCTCCTATACCATCAAGTGGCGATGAGTCTTGTAAAGATAAAGCCAGATGAGGAGGCAGGGAGTGAGGGCAGTGGGATCCTGACTCAGTCAGCCTGTCTTCCTGTCCTCTGGAGTCCACATGGCTCATTTGCTTGTGAGTGGCCCAGCCGGGCAGGCAGAGCAGGACACTGGTCTAAAAACCCAGTGGCCTGGCCTATTTCTGTCTTGGGGCCCTGGCCCCTATCCAGCCCATATCCCCAGTCTCCTTTGCGTCTCCAGCTCCAATTCACAAACTGGGCAGAAAGCCGTTTCTGCTTTCACTCCTGCCAATCTCCTCAGCTACATCCCAGAGGTCAGCCTGGGCAACTCCTCAGGCCTGGCTCCCCATATGTACTTCCCCCTCCCCACACCCGTCTCCTATGCTAGGTCTAATTGGAGCTGCGACTGTCCTCCACCCATGAGCTAACAGGCAGCAGCTCAGAAGCAGCTCAGCTTTCACTGAAGTGGTACTAATGCCATCTTCTACAACCTGCCAGGAGAGGAGGGAGGAATGAAATCAGTTTGGGTTCCTAGATACCCTCCAGATGACAGCCCCTCCCACCTGCCTCTGTGCCAGGGTTTGAGAACACTGTGGCTTATGGAGGGTGGAGCACCCACAGGGGAGCAGAGAGACAGTGGGGTGCCATCAGACTAGGGGCAGGTTGAGGTGGCAGAGCAGAAGGGTTTCCCCTGAATCTGTCTGTGCCTCCCCCGGCACATGTTTAGGGACTGGGGACCTAGTGGTAGCTCTTGTTACCCCTTCTAAATGTGTTTAGTTTTGCTTTTCTGTTTTGATAACTTAAATTGGTGGTGCTTCTAGTGCACATTTAAAATTATTGAGAATTTTTATTACAAAAATTAATCAAGCTCATTATAAGAAACTTAGGGGATACAAAAAGTATTAAGAAGACAAATATACATTGCCCATCATCCCCTATCCACATAGGATCTGTTCACCTTTTGGTTTATTCCTTGCTGTCATTTTTCTTTTTTTATCTAGAACCCTGTATGGCTCTACTAATACCTACATACGCACATTTAAATATACTTGAGACCATGGGTAATAACAATAGCTAAGGTTTATCATATGCCTAGTCTCTGCCAGGCCTTGTTCTCTGCACTTCCCCTGCATTCACGGGGTTTTTCTCCCAAAAAGCCTTATTATTAACCCCATTTTCCCTCTGAGGAAACTGTGGTAAAGGGAGGTTGACTACCCAACCTCAGCAAGTTGAATCTAGTAAGTTGCAGAGATTGAAAATGAACCCAGACAGTCTTGACTTCCAGAATCTATGTGTTTAATAACGATATTAGATGGCTTTAACATTTTTAAATTACAAAATATAATATATGTATAAAAGAGCATATGCAATATTCATGTCCAATTTAAGGGAGTGAAATAAAATGAGTATGTGCAATATCACCACACAGCTTATGAAACAGAGCATCACTGTTCATGCCTTTTTCCCCTCTTCTTCACAAGCAACCAGGCACATGTCCCTATGTCACCCCCAACTCTTGGATAATATGGTTCTTTAGGCAGTAATAAGGTTTCCTCCTCCTTGGCCTCCAAAATCCCCAAGAGCTTTACCTGGTCACAATTCATGGGAAATCACAGGGGTGCCCACTTCTCTGCCCTTTCTGGGACAGGCCTCAGGACACATGGTGGCTGGCTGGCTGGGATTGGTAGACACCTGGGCACCCCAGCAGGTGTCTGCCTGTCCTGGCATCAGGTACTGTCTCAGCTCTGCAGGCCCACCTTTTCTCTCATGGCCCTCAGTCCGTCCTAGGGGAAGTGTAGGGGGAAGGGAGGATGTGTGAGTTCACTGTAGCCCTGAGGTGAGGCCTGGGGCCCAGATGTGAGGCCTGAAAGGTGCTGGGAGAGCACAGGTCAGCTTTCCTTTCCAACTCAGCTGTGGGACCCAATGTGGCAGGGGGCTGTCTCATTCAAACCTGAGAAGTGGGCAGTAAGCACTCCCATTTCAATGAGCTGGGAGGCACTCCTTTATATTTTCCTTCGACACATTTTTGGGTACCTACTACATTCCAAGCACAGTGCTATGTTCTGGAAACATAGCGGCAGAGGAGAGAGACAGCTCTTCTGCTCTTGTGGAAGGTTTAATCTAGTGAGAAGACAGACATTCAATGACTAGTATCAAAAATGATTTAATTATGGTTGACATGAGGACTCTGAAAAGGGGTATGGGCTGCTAAGAGGGTGTACGAGGTCTGTCCAGAAAGTATCCAGCTGTGCGCTATGAAAAATAGAGACATTTATTGAAGAAGATACTAGATACAAACATTGTATACAGGACAATGACGCCTCAGTCCCCTTCAAAGTAGGCACCTTGGGACCTCACACAGTTCTCCCAATTGCCATCAGCTGCCCTGCCGTATTTTCCTGAATCTCCTTGATGGTCTGAAGTGTCTTCCCTTTCAAAGGTGATTTTAGTTTCGGGAAAAACCAGAAGTCGCAGGGCATCAAATCTGGTCTGGAGGGGGCTGAGTCACCTGGGCGATTTGATGTCATGCCAAAAAGCACTGCACAAGCATGTTGTTGTGATGAAGCTGCCAGTCACCAGGTGCCCACAGCTGCAGCCTTCTGATTCATCCCAATAGTCTCCGCAGAGGAACGTTCAAGCTTAACGCAAAATCTGATGTAGATCCATTGCTCTACTCACTCAGTCATTTTGAATGCAACAGCCACACAGTACACATGCTCACTCAACAGCGTCTACTGACTAGTACAGTGAAGTCGTCATTGTTCACACATGTGCATTCCAGTCCATTCTCCTTGGCTGCCAGGTTACATCGATGTTATGCAGACTGTTCTTGTCATATTAACAGTGGCTGGACTTTTTCAGGACAGACCTTCGCATGACAGATCCTGACCTAGCCTGGGGGTCAGACCTGGATAGGCAGAGCCTGTAAGAACTTGGCCAGCCTCCTCTCCTGCAGGCAGTGAGGAGTGGGAATAGGAAGGGCAGACCGGGCTCCTATCCACTTAAAGTCACTTTAAAGAGCCAGAATTTGCTGGCTGGCGGCCTTTGGCCTGGAGCCAAGTGAATTGGGTAGCTTTTCCCTCTTCTTCCTTCTCCTACAGTCCCTCCTGGGGGGAAGCTTGACTCTACTCCCTTGTTGAGTCCCACACCAAGTGGGAGATACTTGATGAGCATGCTGAGCAGCCACCGAGGCAAGAGCTGCTCCAGTCAAACACCACCTTGTTCATTACACTTGCCCACACAAGGTTCTCCTGTTGGCCCCACCTATGGGCCTTGAGCCTCACTGTCAGCTTCTGCCCTTTCTGGGGGCCTCTCCTCCCCATTCTGTACCCGGGTAAGTGCCCCGGCCCTGGAGAGAAGTGACTAACCTTCCCTCTGTTTCAGCAGACACTGGGGAAAGAGAGGTTGAAAGGCCAGGTGTGCAGGGCCAAGCATGACTCACCTTTGGGGCCCCAGATGACAGAATGAGGCCTCTCCCTCCTCTTGTCCATCCATCTATCTTGCATGGAAAGTGCTGAAGCAACATAGTATAGTGGTTAAGAACACAGAATCCTGTGCCAGGTAACCAAGGTTTGAATCCTAGCTGTGCCACTTGGTAGTGGTGTAGCCTTGGACAAGTTAATCAGGTTAGGCCTTACTGTCCCATCTATAAAATGAAGATGACAATGCTACTACCTATGTCATCAGACTCTCACAAAGACTAATATGGAGAAATGCTTGCAAAGTGCTTGGAATAGTCCTCGGTGCTAAATAGTACAGATAAAGATGAGCTCTTTGTAGCTTTGCTGTTTCCCAGGGCCTGAAGTCAAAGTCAAGTGTTGCTCTGCACCCTGCCTTGGACATCCCAAACAAACATATTGCCTAAAGTGTGGAGGTTGAGAATAGTTTATTTCTTTGCTCTATTCAAGATTCATAAAACCTGCAGGTGTTGCAGCTGGAAAAAATCTCTCAGAGACCATCCAAGTCAGCCACTCCCTGCTCTCCAATGAATGAGAAACTAAGGTTCAGGGAGGAGGCAGAGACAGTGACAAAGAATGGGCTGTGACCTTGGTGTTTTAGTCACAGGTTTAGTCTAGGCTGGTGGCTAAGAATTCGCTCTTGGATTCAAATCTGGGTTTTGGCACTTGATGGCATGTGATGGCTGTGTGACCTCAGACAAGGAACTTACCTCATGGGAGCCTCAGTTTCCTGGTCTGTAAAGTGGAATGATAATATGTGCCTCATAGGATGGTTGAGAGGAAGAACTGGAATAATGCATGGATAGTGCTCAACACAGGACTTGGCACAGAGTAACGCATGTTAGCATTCATTCCTACGTCAAAGGTCTTTCACTGCACCAGGCTGCTGGTGCTGGTGCCCAGGTGGCACTCACTGAGCAGGCCAGGCCAACCCCCGGGCTCACCAGCCAACTCTGTGCCCATTTGGCTGGCCTATTCTTCCCCTCTAGTTTCAGGCCCTCTGTGCCTGCTGTGAAGGCAGCCTGATTGGCTGAAAATGGCAATGACCTGTCAGGAGCCTGGCGTAGGGACAAGGAGATGCCAGGTGGTGGTGTGAAGATATCACTCATTCTCCCTGCCTGAGGGGAACAGCATGGTTTTCTCTGTGTTCTCCCTTAGGCTGAGCGAGGCGGGAGACCCATCTTCCTTGGAGGTTGTTTCTGGGATCCCCCTGAGCCAGTGTTGTTCCCCTCAGATGCTGGCTCATAGGCGAGGGATCTGTGGGGTCGGAGCTGTTTGACGGAGGGACTGGCATGAATCGCCTGCTCCAGCAGTTCTCTGGCCTGGCTCCACATCAGAATCCTCATGTGGAGAGTTTTGAGAATGTCTGTGTCTGGGTTCCACCTCCTGGACTCTGTTTTATTGATTGGTCCTGGGTGCTAGGTACTAGGTATGGACATTGAGTTGAAGCTCTCCAAGTGATTCTAATAAAAGCACCTGCACCAGACACTAAGTAAGGTATTGCAGGGGATTCCAAGATGCCTGGGATGAGATTCCTGGCCTCCAGAGACACCCAGGCTACTGCGGAGATAGGACAAGTAAGGAAACAGCAACAAGGCAGTGGGGTGTGCACTGTGACAGGGATATAAAATCTGCCCTGGCTGCTTCACAGAGGATGTAGACTCTGAACTTGAATCATCCATACAGCCAACATTCAGGGACTATTTATTGAGCACTGACTATGTATCACAGACAGTTACAGGTATTGGGGATATGGCAGTGACCAAGAGGAAGTCCATGCCTTCCTGGAGCTTTCATTCCAGTGAAGATGTCCAGTGAAGGGTCCATGAGAATTTGACAGGCATGGAAGCAGGTGAAAGGTATTCCCAGGGGATGGAACAACATGAGCAGACAAGTGGGAAAGAAGGGGGCTTATTTTAATGGTGGGTGATGTAGCCAGAGCCTTGGCATCAAACACAGAAGTGGCAAAAAATGAGAAACAAGATCTGGATAGGACCCATGGTGGGAATAGGTATTTGTGTAACAGTGGAACATTGTAACAGTGGGGAATTCTAACCCACCCCACAATTCTTTTGACATTGTTTCTGTAAGTGCCAACTCTGACTAATATGTCGGTTGTAGAAGAATGGCATGTTTGTATAAATCCCAGGAACTAGAGTCAAAAGATACAGACCCCAACCTTTAGGCCTCCCAGCTCCAGGAGATTTCCTGACCTTCAACCATGGATCCAGGATGACGTGAAGCCAGGATGACACACATCAGACCATCACTTGCCTTACTGGAAGAGACTGTGCTTGTCTGCAGGTAGAGATGTTTGCAACCCCCTCCCTTGATCTCTTTGTTCTCTTCCCCTCTCCCTCCTTATAAATACCTCTGCCTGAATTGAGAGGGGGAGATGGGCTTTGTGACGTGAGTCCCCCATCTTCCAGGTGGCCAGCACCTGAAAATAAACCACTTTCCTTTACATCAGCACCTGCCTCTCAAGTATTGGCTTTCATAGTGGCAGGCAGCCGGATCTGCATTCGGTTACACTTGGAGGCCCTATGAAGGAGTTGGAATTACTCCTGAGGACAACAGGGAGCCATGTCAAGGTTGTGAGCAGAGGAGTGACTTGCTCAGATTTATGTTTAGAACTATGACTCTGGGGGCGATGTGGAACAAGCTTGGCCACTGGCCCATCCTAGGTGGTTCCTTCTCCTGATTCTATCTCAGTCAAGATCCTGAAGTGCTGATTTCACCTTGGGGGAGGGCTAACATGAGGCAAGGGTTGGAGGCAAGGAGCAATGGGCATAGTGGCCGCCTGTTGGGTGCACTCTCCCAAGCATTGTACAGGTAAGTACTTATTTAATCCTCACCATACCCCCTTGGGTAGGCATGATTCTTATCCCCACTTTATAGATGGTAAACCTAAGGCTCAAATAAATGAATCCATTTCCCTAAGTGCCATAGCTGGTAAGCCACAGAGTCCAGATTTGAACCCAGGCAGTTTACACTCAAAAGCGCTATGCTATACTAAATACCTGTTAACTTCAAGAACTCAGAGTCTTGAGGGGGTGCCATAGGGGCATTGTTGCAATTCCTATGCTCCCAAGAGGGCAAGGGGCATTTAACCTCATTTCGACCTTAGAGTTTTTCACCTTGAGGGGAAAGACCCCCACTGGTATAAATCTGGCCCTAACCTGTGGGTAATTGCTAGCTCTGACAACCCTGATGGTCTTGCACAGCACCCTTATCCTGGCTTCTCCTCCCATCTGGGGAAATTTGGAGAAATACAAGTCATATGGTCTTTCCATACCAAGCACAGTTCCAGTCACAAAGGAGGGTATGTAATAGATAACTGGAGGTTGGGTAAATAAATGAATGAACAAATGAATGAGTGGGGCATTGAGATGAGTGCCCA
The DNA here is from genome assembly GCA_004026545.1 of Mormoops blainvillei. Classification (NCBI taxonomy): domain Eukaryota; kingdom Metazoa; phylum Chordata; class Mammalia; order Chiroptera; family Mormoopidae; genus Mormoops; species Mormoops blainvillei. The sequence goes on from PVJD01014362.1 coordinate 16,384, forward strand.
CAGGAGCTCCTGGGAAACAGTAGAGCATAGTGGCTAGGCATGAGCTTGTGTGTCACCACGAAAGGGTTCAAATCTTTCTTGACCAATAACCAGTTGGGTGACCAACATAGGCTTCCCTTCCCTCCCAGAGCTTTTTGAAAGGTTGAGATAAGAAAATCTAAGATAGGACAGTCCCTGGCAGACAGTGAGTGCTTAATAACTGGTAGCTCTTGTTGAACTTTTGGGAAGTCCCTCTGAAAGCCTAATAAACACTCTGGACTGTCACCCCAGAGTAACCCACCAAGCTGCCTAATTTTCCATGTAAGATCGGGGATTTAGGAAACCTCTAAAGACTAGACCCAACATTTAAGAGTCTGGCTGCAGGTGCCCTCACAGGAATGATGTTAGTGGCAGGGTGGTCTTTGCTTCCCCCTCCACTTACCCGTTCCCAGGATCTGCATGCTGAGAAGACAAGTTTACAGAAGATTCAGGGAGATTTAGGACAAGGGGAAGGGTCCTTCAGGGTCTTTCATCATCTTGAGCCGGTCTGCCTCTTCCATTCTCTCCCTTTCCCTCCCAAGGCCAGTGAGGCTAGAGAGGCTACTGGATTTAGGCCATTTTGGACTGGGGGTTGGGGGAGGGAAGCAGGAGTTAGGAGATAGCAAGAAACACCAGCTATTGAATGGGCTACTCAATTAGGCATGGGCTGGGGCCTCCAACGCCACCTTCTCCTTTACCTGGTACATAGACTGCAGGTATCAGTGGAGACATTAGTCCCACTTGCAGATGAGAAAGCAGGCTCAGAGAGGGGAGAACAAGCCCCTCAACCTCAAAGTCGCCGAATCGTAAATTGAAGTCCAGCCTGTCTCATTCCAATGCCTTTATTCTCTCTGCCCCACCATCTTGCCTCAACGGAAGGCATGACTGTCAGACCATCTGAGCTCAGCCTTGTCTTGCTGGTGGGCATCTATGAGTGAGGAGCCTCAGACCCACATCTGAGCACCCACCTCCTGCCCCATTCAGCTCTCAAGCAAGCTGCATTGAGAGCAGCAGCCACCCATCCGGAGGGGGTGGTGAAGCCACAGCTGAGTTTATTAAGAGCAAAAGATGACTCCAGCTGCACAGGAAACTCAGTAACCCTGATTATGTGTTTATTCTTTCCCTTCCCTGCCTCCTGCTCCCACCCTCCCACCTCCTTCTCCTCTTTCTTCCTGCCTCCTCCCTGTCTGCCTTCCCACCTTCTATCTTCTGTCAAATCTGCCTACTGAGAGCTGCCCTCCACCCTCACCTGCTCTTTTCTCAGTGCCATCCCTAGCCCAGCCAGCTTGTTCTAGATTGTTCTTGTCCCCCCACCTCTGAAGGAAGAGGGCTGCTCAAGCAACAAAAGAAAAGGCCTGAGTCCACTCCTTCTGGTAATGAGCCACCAGCTAGAGATGGTAGCCTTAGAGATCAGCTTGTCCAATCCCTCTCTCTCTTTTTTATAGGTCAGGGAACCAAGGTCAGGAGAGGGGACAGGACTGTTGGTAAAACAGTTACAACAAAGCCGAAGTAGAATCCCAGATGCCCAAAGCAAGATTCCAGGGACCATCAGTGACATGATGCTGGAGGAGGTGTTACGGACTTGGAGCCCTTGGGGTCATACCTCTACCAATAAAGTTCAGGATGGATTGACACCCAGCCAACTCCCTCTGTTGGTCTAGAACCCTAGAACTACAGGCTCTTTGAGGTCACAGGACCCACTAAGTTCATCTAATCCAATCCCTTGTGACTCAGAGAGGGAAGCAGAGGAACAGTGTCAGGAAGGTCTTTCATCCTGAGCCACAGACCCCTGTGGCAGGCCTAGAGACACTCCGATGGGGATAAGCAATCGGAAAAAGGGGAAGGATTCATGCTGGACAAGAAATTACTACCTGCCAGCAGGCTTTGTGGGCTAATGGAAATGGGTGAACAAAAGTGGCTAGGACATCTCCTTTCCCAAAGCTCTCAGAAAGAGGAGAGCCCTGCCAAGACCCCTCAAGATGCTTGTACCCTGGAAGCCCCGTATCTGGGGCATGTGGGTGGGATACTCCTTTGGGGAGGAGCCTGAGGATGGAGGTGTCAAGAGAAAGGGCCCTTGCTCAGCTGGAAAAAAATCTCCATTAACCCAACCTGACACATTGGTATTAGCTTTTCCTACGCTAAATTACACAAGGATAAACTTGGAGCTGGAAGAGAAACCACACTGATTATCATCAGCTCCAGACCCACTGCACCATGACCAGGGGTGGGGGCAGACATTTGCGACATGCTTTTTGCCCTTCTTATTTTTTCCTTGGACCTTTTATGCCCCTGCCTTTCTGTGGAGTGCCAGGGACAGAAAGTGGACTTGGCACATTATCTACTGAGCCAACATAAAACATTTGCAAGCTTGAAACAGGAGCAGCAAGAGTGGGGAGGTTTCCCTAATGCCTTGGAATTGGGTGAGTAAAGGAGTAAGGGAGGGAAGAGAAACCGTCATTCAAGACTTTAGTGTGGAATAAAATTAAATTGTAACTTTAATAAAACTGACTGGATCTCACTTCACTGCCATAGTCCATTCCTAGCTACTGGTCACTGGGCCCTGGAGTCTCTGAAAGGCTATATGCCAAGGGCAGAGGGACAAGGAGTGATGGGAGACTAGAAGCCACAGTTGGGGTTTTGCAATAAGGATGGGGACAGGGGACCGGCCTCACCAAGTACAGCCTATGTGCCAGGACTTTGCCAGGCACATTGGTCCACTTTTCTCATTGAAACCCCACAATAACCAGCAGTTGGGGTTATTAGCTTGATTTTGCAGATGAGAAAACTGCAGCTTAGACAGGTTGAACAACATGCCAAAGACCACACAGCTAAGAAATGGTGGAGCCCAACTTGAATCCAGGTCTCTTGGACTGGCCTTCCCAGGTTTCTGCCATAGCCCATGACATCTGACAAGTATCTTTGGAAGGCAATTGATGAGAAACAAGAAGCAATGGAGGAATCCTTTTCTTTTCATGGATCATTGATTTAGTTCTGGCCTTGCCTGACCTGAATGATACAGCCCCTCAGTCCCCACCCCATCTGCTTATTTGCTGATCCATCTCAGTCTCCAGGAAATACACTGTCCCTCATGTTGGATGTGGGGGCAGGTGGGGGCTGAGGAGAGTAGACCTCAGTCCGTCCTTAACCCTTGGCGCAGGAAGGAACGAGCCTCTGATTCAGACACAAGAGCAAATTCAAAGTGCAGGCACAGCCTAGTGGTTCAGGCAGCTTGGTTCAGATGTTAATCCAAGCTTAACAACGTATTAGTGGTGAGACCTCAGACAAGTCATTGAATTCCGCTTCATTCATTTCCTTCATATAAAATTGGGATGATCACAGTACCCAAACCATAAGATAGTTATGAGGACTACCTGGGTTAATACTTGCAAAGTACTTAGAACAGGGTCTGGTGCAGGGTAAGTGCTGTGTAGATATTAGTACTCATATTACTCGGTATCATAAGGAACTACTGCATTACCACCAGTGACCAAAAAAAAAAAAAAAAAAAAAAAAAAAAGAACTACCCAGTAGAAAACTCCAGGGACCTATTGTAATAATTCAACAAAGATTGGGATTGCCCAGAACACGGCTTGGGGTGCCCACTCGAATGATTCAATATGGCAATTGTTTCAGGCAGTCCTTGCAAAGCTCTACTTTACCAATAGCTGAGAACAGTTGGGAGTTATCAGGTTGAATCATATGAAATTGCCAATGCTTGACCATTTTGACCTAAAAAAATGGCAATTTCATTTGGTTTAACCCAATAGCAGAGTTCATTCTGGGGTGGGCAGGGGCTGGCTCAGCTCCCATCCATTTCTTACCTCCTCAGCTGAGAGAGGTTGCTAAGCATGTTTGACCCATTTCTATAAAGAGTAAATATTTTCTAGTAGTTGTATCTCAAGTGCTTGAAGATTGTACTTCCTTGAGAGTTGCAACATTCCTCCTGGAACCAATTTCACACTATTAGAGTCCTTGATATTTAAACCCAAGATGGATTTTAGGAAAAAACATTTTATTTTTGGACGCCTGAAGATGAGTGGTGAGTAATCAAGGATATTGATGGCATTCTGGAGGTGCTGAAAGGCAAGGGTCACTGGAGATGGTGTCTGAGACCCTGGGACACTGCCAAGCCTTGTCGAAACTGAATAGAAGGTAAGGTGGCAGGGTCTCTGCCAACGCTGCTCCTTGATGGCCTACCAGATTCATGAAGAATGGCTCAAGGAGGAAACCGCGTGTGCATGTGTGGCGTATGTCCTCCTCTTTCATCTCTACCTTCCTGCTCATTCTCGTGGTGTTGGTGTGCCGCAGTCTCTCCAAATCTCCGTTTCTCCTCTCTAAGCCCCATGAAGTCAGGGACCACATTTGTCTTGTCATCATTGAATCCTTAGCATTTACCACATTGCTGGGCACAAAGTCAGCCCTCAATAAATGTTTTCTGAATGAATTAATTAGCAAACAAACGAAGCAAGTTGATTCTGCCTTGCCTAGCAATCACAGTTTCCAGGGGGAAACAATGAGGACTTATGAAAATCCTTTGCAAGAACTTGAAGTGCTTGAGGAACGAATGCCTGGGGTTGTCACGGGTGTTGTCCAGAATTATGGTCAAGGTTCCCAAAAGCCATTGGAGCCTGAGCTCTCAGAGTGATAAAAGCCACAGAAGAAGAGAAGGCCAAGAGGGCAGGACATGGTCACTTTTAGTTGAAAAAAAAGGTTAGTATGGGTCAATAGCTCCCCTGAGGGGTGACAAAAAATAAGGTTTATCTGCAGCAAGATTTAGATCAGGCCTTCCATGCACTGTGGGGACATGAGTCAGAGTACGCATGTCCTTCCCTGAACATCTTTAAAAGCAGAAAGCCTCCACTCTCATCACATCACCCCCAGCCACTCATAGGCACTAAGACCTTGAGCTCATTACTTCCACAATCTGGGCCTCAGTTTCCCCATCTATAGCTGTAGCAGGGACATGGGTAGACCCCATGGTCTCTACAGTTCCTTTCAGCTTTTAAAGTCTGGAATTCTGTCTGGGGGCTAGGCCGAGCTGGCATAACTTCAGAAGGATGTAGACGACCATAAAAGTGGTGGGATCTCTGGAGATGGAGAATCCTGCAGGGAAGCCCCTCCCCCGGCCCTCCACCTCCTGCCCTTTCCACTGCTGCAACCACAACCTCCCCTGCTCTCCCCAGTTTCTCCTCCCCAAACCCCCGCAGCTCTGTCTGGAGGCCCCATTCTCTGACCAGCTTTGTTTGCTTTTAATAAAGTTAATCGCACTCCTAATTTGTATGTAATGAAAAGATAAAAGGGATACATGGGGGCGAATCTTCCACTGGAGTAGGAGCAACCCAGTTCCAGGGCCGCCAACCGCCTCCCACTTCTGAGTACACCACTGTATTGCCTGATCCGGAGTCTGAGCAGGGGTTGCTATCTGGCCCCAGCCCGGCCCTGTTGTTTCTGCAGTTCCCCCAGAGAAGCCTCCTGGGACCTGCTTGCTCTGCCCTCCCCCTTGTCCTCTGGTGGAGGGTGAAGATTCCATGCCCCCAAGCCCTGAAAGCACCCCAGAGTCCACCTTTTTGGTCTCCATCCTCCTCAAGCCAGCCAGCTCCTTAAATCCAGAGGTTGGCTCGTGGCTCAGCACCCATCAAGTTGCAGCAACACTCAGTTATTCGTTCTTGACCATGTGCCCACCTGATCTCTGGGAACGCCTTGGATTCCTTAATGAGAAAGAAGGGGAATATACTTGAGGAGGGCGATTTGATCTTATTCAGCTGTGGGTCTACACTTCAGCCATCGCTCACTCCCTGACACACCTTTTCCTTCACAGATGCCATTCAACTGGTTGGCCATCTCAGGCCCTGGTTCCAATCTCAGGCCTGTCACTAGGATGTAACCTTGGGACCACTCCTTTCATTTCCCTGGGCCTCTTCCCTGTGGGTGGTGGATGGAGAAATGGCTCATTATAAGAGGAATGGTGCCTCTGTCCCAGCATGCTGGAGCAGCTTGGGGAAGAACAGAGTCCCTGGCCCCTAGGGTGATTACTCCTGCACCCACCCACCCCAGAGGAGGTTTCCATGGGAATTGTCCCTTGCAGTGGTGGTTTGGGACAATGATGTTCAGTGACGGATGGGGTAGGAACCCTAGCCTCTCCACGAGAACTGCTTAGTGACAATTCAGTGAGGACTGTGTCAGAGGTTAGAGGCAGCAGGAGTCCCCTCCATCTCCAGCCCTTGTCTCAGAGGCCTGTGTCCCAGGCCTTTGATTGTCCACAATAGAGAGACAGAGGTGAGGCTGGTGGGGGTTGGGGATGGCTTAATGCACCAGGAAGAAGCGAGGCTGCAGAGCAAGCAGCTCTTCCTCTGCCCTCCCAGGGCCAGGTCAGGCGGGGCACAGGCTGGGCTCCAGACCCAGATGGGGGTATGGAGAGAGCAGCCCCACTGGAGGGGGCTCCCAGCATGGCACGCCTGAGCAGCAATCTGGAAGCTATTGGGCTCGTGCGTTTCTGCGATCCAACGCGAATGCCATGCCCAGTTCATTTCCTCTAAGGAAACACAACCTCAGGGGATAATTAGAGCTTCTTTGCGTACACAATCCCATATTGTTTATCCAACACAAATTAAAAAACGTGGGCCCTGAGAACATGGAGCGAGAGATAAAGGAGACCTCCTCCTCCTCCTCCCCCCCTCCTCCTCCTTCTCCTTCCCAGCTGGATCTCATTACCCTGCCAGGCCAGGCCAAGCCCTAGCCCCAGCGACGCCCCCACCCTGCTGGCTCCTGCTCCTCATATAGCCTTTATGCGCCCCCAGACCCAGTCTGTCAAACTCAGGGTCTGGGATCCTTCCTAGCCTTCCCCCAAGCCTGTCTTCCTATTGTCCTGTTGTGAAAGGTGGCTCTGGGGCAGGCTTCTCTGGCCAAAGTGCTTGACAAAGAGTGACCATTTGTCCATGTGTCCCTTCAAAGATCCTCCCACTAAGGAACGTGGGAAATGCCATCCACAGACACTACTCAGCGCCCAAGAGCAGAGGCAAGGCCCGTGCCCTGGGGGGTTCTGGGAAGGAAGGGCTGGCTGTCTAGGCCCTGGCCTTGGCCCTAGGTCCCTTCCACTGCCCAGATATACCCTACCCAGACAACAGGGAGCCCAGTCAGCCTGGCCTGGGGGCCCCTCCACAAAGCCCAGCCCCTCTTTCCCCAGGCCTCAGCCCAACAAAGGAGGATTCTCAGCCGGGGCGGTTCAGGGCGGGAGGAAGGAGGGTTGTGGGTGGAAAATAGCTTCAGAACCCAAGGTTGGCCATCTCCATGAAAGCCCTATTATTGCTCGGGTTGCTAAACGTCTTGCTCAGCATGGCCAATTCAGCTCCCCTCACTTCCCTGTCTCCCCCTAGGAATAGCTCCACATTCCAACACTGCACAGCCAGCCTTTCTCAACATGGGAGGCAGACGGGAGGCAGAGTGGGCAGGGAGGGGTTGAGGAAGAGGGAAGGCCACAGAGGGAGAACTCACCTTCCCCAAGCCTTGCTGGTTATAGGGCAAAGATGGCCCCATGGAAGCCAGAGTATCATCAGCTCTGACCTGGTTTCGATCATATCACAGCCTGCTTCCCAGGAGGGTTTTATTCCACAAGGGGCTGCCCGGCTTCCCTAGGGGGTGGGAAGGTGGTCCCCTATCCACTATCTGCGAAGCAGTATGGCTTCTCTGCTTCCCAGGACCCAGGGCTGGCAAAGACAGACCCCACTGCTCTGTGCCCCTGACTCCCCACACCTCAATCATGGAGAAGGCAAGAAGGATGGAAAGATGAATCAACTCCCTCCTGGGGCCAGGCCCTCCAAACCTCCTGCGACCACAGAGCAGGGAGTTGGTCGGCTGGACAAGGAGGGAGTTTGACTTGAGGTAAAATTCTCTCTGGTTGAAGTGAAGAGGAAGTTGTGTGAGCTGAGAACACATTCCCCGTCTGGTCTGTCCTTTCAGCTCTCCTGGTAGTTTTTTTTTTTTTCTTTTGGTTTGTCTCTGAGCTGGAAAGAACATGTGCTTGGCAGATTTTTTATTAACTCTGTAGCTCTCTCTCTCTCTCTCTCTCTCTCTCTCCTTCTCTCTCTCTCTCCCTCTCACTCCTTTTCGCTTGCTTGACAGAATTTAGATTAGACAAAACATGAGCTCATTTCTGCCTGAGAAAAAAAAGAGCAGCACCCCTCCTCCCCTCCCCCACCTTCTCCTCCTCTTCCTAGCCTCACCCACCTCTGCTCACTGGGAGAGGGGCAGGCCTATAGAGACAGCCTCTCTAAATATGGTGCCCCCATGCTGTACCAGCAACCAGCTTTCGAGCATATACAGTCCCACAGTCTTGCAATCACAGGTCCTCTGCCTAGAGTCTGGGTGGCAAGAGGGGCATACCTGGTACCCTGAGGGGTAAATAGGAAAAGTGCACCTTTCTGGGATTGGCAAGACCCCTGGCAGCATCTGCATCCAGCAAGGGGGCACCAGACCCTAGCCCTACCTGGACCTCCCCTTCCCTCGCTTTCTTCATTCCCCATCACCAGACCATCTAACCAGCTCCATACCTCTGAACGCTTGCCGGGGCCCCTCCTAAACTGCTGACCAAATCACTGAAGCCACTCGTTTCTCCCTCCACAGATATAGGCATATGGGCTGGCAGCTTGGGAGGCCCATCTGAGGTGGAAATCCCAGCTTTAACACTCACTTGCTAGGTCTTATTCGAGCCACTCCTGCTCAGTGAAACTCGGTTTCTTGTCTGTGAGATAGGGATAGTAAGGCCTACATTATAAAACTTTCCTGAGGATTAAATGACATTTAAATCAATGTTGAGCCCTGGCTGGTATGGCTCAGTGGATTGACTGCTGGTCTGCGAACCAAAGAGTTACTGGTTCGATTCCCAGTCTAGGGCGCATGCCTGGGTTGCAGGCCAGGTCCCCAGTAGGGGACATGCAAGAGGCAGCCACACACTGATGTTTCTCTCCCTCTCTTTCTCCCTCCCTTTCCCTCTCCAAAAATAAATAAATAAAATCTTTTTAAAAAAAATCAATGTTGAGCTCCTGAAATTGATGAAAACAACTAGCTGAATCTCTACATTGTCAGTGTGCAATAAATCGCCTCCTCCCTTCCCCTTCCCTTCCTCCTCCTCTTCCTCCTTCTCTCTCTCTCTCTCTCTCTCTCTCTCTCATTGTCTCTCTTTCTCTGCCTACCCTCTCTCCCCTAACAGCATACAGGGGTGGAAGGACAGCAGGAAGGATTGTACTCGGATATAAGAAAGAACTTCCCAGGAGTGAAATGATTATTATGCAAAGAAATGCCCACTGAAATCTGTAGATCCACCTTCCAGCATATTACAGAGGAAGCAGGAAGACAGTTGGCATCCTGCCCTGGAGGGTCAGGAGCAGTGGAATGACCCTGGACTGTGGCAGGACAGAGCCCTGGGTCTGCTCAGTCGCCTTTCATACCTCCAGTTTCTCATCTATACAATGGAAGGAAGGGTTCCCCTCCTCTCAAAGCTGTCATGAGGTGTCTTCATGAGCTTCTGCAGGCTGCCCAGATGAGTCTCCCTTGTCATTCCATAGCACCAGGGAAGACAGTAAGTGGGAGTCTCTGGGGTTGCTCTAGGAGCTGAGGCTGCTGGGTGCTTGGGGACCCTTGAGGTCATCCTGGCAGGCAATAGTCCAGCCCAGATGGAGGGGCTGCAGCCCAGGCTCCAGGACTGGTGGGCCCCTTTGAGTCAGTGGGCCCCCTACCCTTCACAGCCACACTTCCCAAACGCCCACCAGCCTGCCCACCCACCCTTGAGCTGTCCCTTAGCCAACCAGGGCAGTATTGCTCCTCTAATCTGCTATTATAAATAAATCCCTCTCTTCCCTTAAACATTTTCATTACCTGTCTCTGAACCTACTCCAATCGGTCTTCTTCTGCTGCACCTTCTCCCACTCTCATCCCCTTCTCATCCTCTGGCTGCAGATGGGCCCCCATGTGGCCTGCAGGGGCTGTGGCATTTGTGTCCGAGGTGAAAGTGTGAACCCCAGTGCTCAGTGAGCCTGGCCCCTTGACATTTGGTCCCTTGGAGACAGCCGAGGGAAGCAGAAGCACGTGGGGCCTGGAATCCCAGCGCTGCTGCTGTGTACTTGCTCAGTAGCCCTAGGAAAACCCCACACTTTTCTCAGCCTCATTCTCCTCCATCTGTAAAAGAGTGTCTGGCAGGGCCCCGATGAGAAAGCAAGTGCTCTGCCAAGGGCTGGGCACATTTGATTCACTCTCTTCACTCCTGGGGAGGGCAGGTCTCTGGAGCCTGCTGTCCCTTAGGCCCTCTTGGCTGGGCTTCTCACCTGGACCCTACCCCCACAGGCCGGGAGCTCCCTGGTTGCCAGGCACAGGGCCCCACAGCTGACCTAATACACAAACAGGCCCAACCCCCAAGCTACTGTCAGCTTTTCGGGGGAGTGATAGGCTACTCCTTCAACAGGAAGAAAGCAAGTGAGACTTGAGACAGCATGCTAGCAATGGAGAGAGTGGTCCTGCATAGTATGTGGTGGGGCTGAAAGCTTCTCTTCACTTCCTTTCCTAGATTCTGTCCAGGGAAGGTAGCCCCTCTGTTTTTCCATCTGTGCCTCAGGGTTGGTAGAACAGGGTTTGTGCCTCAGAGTGGGTAGGGCAGGGTTGAGGGAACTCCCTCTGAGGAGTACCTGCTTTGATAGGTCCTGGAATTTTCTTTTTAAAAAAACTATTTTTATTTTATTTATAATGTCAGTGACCTCCTAATGGGGTATGTGCCTGCTGAGCACAGTACAGCTGCTGCTGCTTCTTCTTCTTCTTCTTCTTCTTCTTCTTCTTCTTCTTCTTTACTTTTTAGAGAGAGGGAAAGGATGGAGAAGGAGAGAAACATTGATGTGAGAGGTAAACAAAGATTGCATCAATTGGTTGCCTCTCATATGCCCCCATGCAGGCCCAAACCCACAACCCAGGCATGTGCCCTGACCGGGAATAGAAACATTGACCTTTCACTTTGTGGGGTGATGCTCAGCCAACTGAGTCACACAGGTCAGGGTAGCCTTGGAATTTTCCTAACAGCCCTATGAGGCCAATTGAAAGGGTCTTATCTCTTTTTTTGCCAAATGGGAAAATTGAGATTCACAGAAGCTGAAAAAAAAAGCGCCCAACTGAGGGCCTGTGTCATGTCCAACACCTGTGAATAGAGCTGCAGCAAACAGGGCTGACATGCTTCTCACCTGCATGGAGCCTGCTGCCCAGATAGTGGCAGAAGCAGATTTTGAACCCTGGTCTTGTCTGATGCCAGTGCCTGTGCTTTATAACCAAGACACTAAGATGCTCTATGTTTCAGACAGAGAACGTATAAACCATTCTAGTTGTATGACAAAGGAGGAGGTTGACAGTAACCAAGAGGCTTCTCAGTACCAGTTCCAGCCCTGTAAGAGATGATGAGGTAGGGGAGCAGAAAAATCTCTTTGCCACGTGGCCAGGACAGGGATGGGGCTGCTGGGTACAATAGGTTTGGCAAGGTTTAATGGACTGGAACTTCTAAGCTGGCTCTTGAAGGATACTTAGGAGTTGACCAAGCTGACAAGGGAGGAAATGGCATCCTAAACAGAAGGACACATCTTGAGTAAGTATCAGAGCTAACATCAGCAGACCCAGGCATGTCGGGCCCCCAGCTTTACCCCTACCCCCACAAGGAAGCAGCAGTTTGAAGAGCCTGGGTTGCTATCTCTGTTCTGCTCTTTCCAAGATATGTGGCCTTAGAAGAGGATCTAATTTCTCTGAGCCTCAATCCCTTGATCTGAGTGCTGGGTACCCAGTTAGTGTGGAATGTTACATAGGTACTAATGTATTTATCATTATCATTGCTCTCATTAAAGCTCTTATCTTGAAATGGACTGGGCTCCAGGGTGCGTCGCCCCAAACTGACTGTCCCATCCCCACCCAGTTCTGCCTGCCTGTTTCCCCAGTTTTCCCACTTGTTCTTACTGTACCCCACCCCCAGCTCCTGCTCCTTCCCTGAGCCCCACCCCTTGTTACCCACCTTCTGTAACAGACTGGCTTGGCTCTGGATAAAGTCCACAAAGTAGGGACCTAGCGGGTTTCTGGCAGATTTTAGAGCAACTAGCACCCTTCTTGTCCATCCACACCATTTTGAGCCTGAGTATGGGGAAAGAGGGGTGGTTTGGGGAAAGAAACATAGAGCAGGAAGATTTTCTTCCTGTCCCAGTCTGGGTAGCTTCAGGTGTGCAGGCTGCACATACAAGAGTTGGCAAGGCTTAATGGACTGGAACTTCTAAGCTGGCTCTCAAAGGATACTTAGGAATTGACCAAGCTGACAAGGGAGGAAGTGGCATCGATGCCATTTGGGCTGAGGTCTGTCTCCTTCATCTGCTTTGTCCACCTCAGAGGCAGGGGAGAGGGGAGGGAGAGTTACCTGGAATTAGAGGGTGGGTGCAGGAATCCCCTCACCATCACTGCCCACCCTAGACCTCTCCCATTGACGCCCAAAGGCAATGCATCCTGACCAGCACAGGGTTAACCTTCTCTGGGCTCTCTATACTGCTGAGGCCTGGCCTTCCCCAGGCCTCTCTCCCCAGGCCAGGGAGACTGGGAGGGGATAGTGAGGAAGGTTGGTTGAGGGGTGAGGGGCAGAAGTCCAGCCTGGTTCTGATTTCCCTGGCTAGGGCTGGGAACCAGAGCCTGGTCTGTCTTCAATCCGCCCCTCCTTCCCCCGTGCAACACTTCTCTGCTTTCGGGAGCGGCCCATAACCGCAAACACATTTGCTAATGCAGCTAGCCTGCCCGCCCCGGGACAGCTGGCTGGGCCCTGTGCCTGGGGCCAGGCCAGGCAAAGGGCAGGGGGCCTGGCTGGGAAAGACGCCTGAGGCTCCTCCTCCTCTGCTAAGCCTCCTGCACAGCCTTGGTCACTGCCTCTCTGGCTCCATCATTCCTCTCCACTATGACTTCTTCAAGGGCTGACAGGGCGTCAAAGAAACTGAGGCCATAAGAGGGAAGGGCTACATGGCTGGTTGCATGCTGTTCAGCCCAAGGAGAGGCAGGTAGACATGCTCTTAGGCCAAGAGACCGCCTTGCCTTTCTGGGTTAAGAGGTTTCTGGGCCCTGAGCCCTCTCACATAGTCTCTCCCTCAGACAG
>PVJD01014363.1:0-29456 GCA_004026545.1 Mormoops blainvillei
GTACACCCATGTTCACGGCACCGTTATCCACAATAGCCAAACGGTGGGAGCAACACGAGCATCCATTGGCTGGTGAATGGATGAACGCAATGTGGTCTATGCAGGCAATGAAATACCATTCATCCTTCAAAAAAGGATACTTCTGACGCATGGTACGGACGGACGAACGGTGAGGATATCGTCCCAAGTGAAATAAGCCGGTCACAAAAGGACAAGTACTGTGTGATTCTGCCCGCACGAGGTACCTGGAGTAACTAAGTTCTTAGAGACAGAAAGAAGGAGGGGTTAAGGGAGAGGGATGGGGAGTTGGTGTTTGATACACATAGAGCTTTAGTTTGAGAAGATAAAAAAAGTTCTATGGATGGATGATAGCGACGGTTGCACCATGGGGTGAAGGTACTTGTTTTAGTCAACTCAGGTGGCTGTAACAAAAATCCCCAGGCCGGGGGAGTTCAACAACAGACGCGGATTTTCTCACAGTCCCAGAGGCTGGAGGTCCAAGGTCAGTGTGCCAGCACGGCTGGGTTCCGGTGAGAGTCTTCTTCCTCTCTGGGCACTGACATGGCCAGTCCCCAGTGGGTGCTCATGGGGAGAGGGAGAATCTCTTTCCCCTCTTAGAAGGGCACTAATCCCATCATGGGGCCCCACCCTCATGACCTCATGTAACCCTAACACCTCCCAAAGGCCTCACTGCCTCACACCATTGCAATAGAAGTTGGGGCTCCAACATGTAGACACAAACATTCTGTCCACAATAGCACTTAATCCCACTGAACTCTGCACTTAAAAATGGTAAACTTTATGCCCTGGCTGGTATGGCTCAGTGGATTGAGCACTGGCCTGCAAACCAAAGTGTCGCCAGATTGATTCCCCAGTCAGGGCACGTGCCTGGGTTGCGGGCCAGGTCCCCAGTAGGGGGCGCGCGAGAGGCAACCACACGTTGACGTTTCTCTCCCTCCCTTTCTCTCCTTTCCTTCCCCTCTGTCTAAAAATAAATCAATAAAACCTTTTTAAAAATGGGAAACTTTATGTCATGTGCATGTTACAACAATTTTTTAAAAAATCATACAAGTATTAATAAAAAATATCACTTGTGGAGTGAGTTAAAGATCCCGGTCCTTGGCTCCACCACTGGACGGTCTGATCATGGGGCTGTCTGAAGCACACGGAAGTTTGAAAGACACCACTTCAGGCAATGGGGAGACATGGAAGGTGTGCGAGCAGGGTCACGCAGGGTATGAACGGGAGGCTAGGTGGTAGTGTGCAGAAAGAGGTTCCTGTGGCTAAGAGGAGGAGGAAGGGGGAGGAAGAGAGAGGAGCAAGTCGTGAAGGGGACAGGGCGAACGACCTCTGGAGAAGTGCTGTGCAGAAACCCATGGACATCAAAACCGCTTCCAGCCCCTTCTCGAAGACGGGAATTCAAGCTCGCTCTGGTTTTGCCCTCCCAGATCCACCCTGACCAAGGCGGCTTGCACTGGAACCAGCGGCAGACACAAAAACAGCAGCTTCTTCCGCGGGAGGAAACCAGCCGGTGTCTCTGGGGCCTGGCCAGGGACCGAATCCAAGCCTCGGAGCCACCGGCAGGGACAAAGGCCTGTGTGCTGTCCCAGCCAACACCCGCCGGGAAGCAATCAGAGACCCTCTCTGGGGACTGCCAGGCCCCACTCTGACCCTCTGGCCGCGGATGACCGCTTATCGTTCAAGGGGACAATCCGGGCAGGGAGACCATCCTGAGGCTGGACTTGCGGCCACGCTCTGTCGCCCTGGGAGCAGCAAAGCTGCTCTTGTCTGAGCGGCTGCAGCGGCTGTGGGAGGAAGGCCAGCAGGCGTCCCCGCTCTGGGGCTGGGCCCTTGCCAAGCGAGATCAAGAGATGAGCTTCTCATGGGACCTCTCTCTGCTCAAAGCTTTCCGATGCTCAGCGCCAGCTCTACCCAGAATAATAAAGAGTTGTGGGAGCCCCAAGCCCCAGGGGTTGGCTCCCACCTCCCCATCCCAGGCGGCTCCAGCCAGGTGGCAGCTGGGTTCCTCCAGGGGAACGTCAAAGAGGAGGGGGGCAAGGCTGGGGGTGCGGGGGGCAGAGGAGCTTTTATGTTAGCTCTGGGATCCCGCGGCTCACTTGGAAGAATATTTTCAGAAGGTCCATGTCTGGGTGTTTGGTGCTGACCTTTGGCCTTGGACGTGCTCCCTGAGGTCATAACCTACACAAGGCCCTTCCCAGTAGGGACCATTGTCAAAGTCCCCATGATTTATATGCAAAGAATCTTAGGTTTCCCCTTTTCCTCCATTTACTGTTTTTTTTTGGGGGGGGTGCTGTAAAATACATTGAACAATATTTATAGGTTGAATTCAGTCCTCCCCAGTACTCAGAATGTGACCTTATTTGGGAATAAGGTCATTGCAGATGTAATTAGTTATAGTGCGATGAGGCCATGTTGCAGCAGGGTGGCCCCTTATCCAATATGGCCGATGTCCTTATAAAAGGGGAAATTTGGACACAGAGACACACAGAGGTGGAAGGTGATGTGAAGAGGGAAAGATGGCCATCTGTAAGCCAAGGAGAGAGGCCTGGTTCCCTCACTGCCCTCCAAAGGAACCAGTTCGTCTGAACCTTGATCTTGGACTTCTAGTTTCCAGACCTGTGAGACAACACACTTCTGTTGAGTAATCCCCCGAGTGAGGCAGCCAGACAACTGGCAGGTGGAGACAAGAAGTCTCCAGCTAAGACCTAGAACCCACAAGAGTGAGTGGAAAAGGGACCTGGGGTGGGGTGAGGAGACGTGATGACGCTTGGCCTACAGTGGCCCGGGAAGGCTTGACTGAGAACGGGACACGGCCACAGCACCTGCTAGGTTGCCCAGGGTGGGAGGAGGTGGCATTCCAAGCACACTATGCGACCTGGGCCACAACTTGGAGTTTTCAGAGGATGTCCTCTCTCCTCTTGAGGTGGCAGGTGTGGATTTGGGGGTTGGAGTTATTGAGCTCAGAGGAGGCTGGAAAGGCGGGCAGAATCCTGGTCAAGCAAAGCCTTGGGGCAGCTAGGCCGGGACATCTGGGCTTGGACCAGGGCACTGTCTAAGTGGAAGAGTCCAGGTAATGTTTGTTTTTGTTTTTTTTTTGAGGAATGTGATGGCTGGGAAGAGGCTGGACTGGAGGATCAGGAAATGGGCAGGACCTGCTGCTTTGTCGGGAAGGATTACCTAGGAGGGTCCGTGGGATTGGATGACTCACCGGACATGGTGTGTTAGGAGTTTCAAGCTGCTGAAATTTCTAGGTGGGGAGGTGGTGTGGGGGTGACACATGAACTGAAACAGTGACAGGAGGAGAACCAGGTTCTCTGAACTCTCTCATCAGCCTCATGAAAGAATCAGAACTGTGCCCATG
Source organism: Mormoops blainvillei (assembly GCA_004026545.1). Classification (NCBI taxonomy): domain Eukaryota; kingdom Metazoa; phylum Chordata; class Mammalia; order Chiroptera; family Mormoopidae; genus Mormoops; species Mormoops blainvillei. Next base: position 3,383 of record PVJD01014363.1, read on the forward strand.
TGAGAGGGGAAGCTGAGCTCTGGCCCGAGTAACCTGTCCAGGGTCATGGAGACTGGCAAACTGGCACAGGGCCTGGTCCAACATCTGCAGAGTTGATCCAAACCCGTGCAAACCAGGGCTATGCTTACAAATCCAACTCAAAAAATAAAACAAAACAAGCAAACAAAAAAAAAAGGAAAGAAAAAAAAAAGGTTAATTTGAAGCATTTGCCACTTCCTATGGTGTAAATACTCCTACCTCACCAATTTCAGGCACACAGCATGATGTGACTGAACTTGGAGTTGGGAATAGATGTGCATAAGTGATTGTCGTGAGCCAGGACTAGCCGGGTCAGCCTAGCCCTGACTTGAACCTGGGTCTGCCTGGTACTGAGGCCCCTTCTCCCTCTAGTGACAAACTCAAAACCCCTCAATGAACCTAGGTCTTTGTACTTTTATGCACTGTCCTTCACTGCAAACTCTTGTGGGCTGATACAACTACATGATTAGTGTATCCAATGGGATACAGTACGTAGACTCAGTCTCCCTCAGTCTGTCCCCTAGCCCAGGCTCTGCTATCTCAGGATGCCAAATGTAGTGAATTCTTCTGGGGCCACATTCAAGTGGCAAATGTCACACAGAGGGACATTCTGCTGAGCGTGCGTGGGGAACACCCAGGACTCTGCTTGCGTCTGGTTTTCACGCTCACCTGCGGAGCTGCAGTTGGTAGCATCCCTACTTCAGTGGATCAGATACCCGCTTACCATTCAGAACCCAACACAGTGGTTTCTTGTCCCCAGTAGGAATCGTGTTTCTGGAGTCACAGTCTGCAAATAGATGCCATTTGTGCAGCATCTGTCTTCAACGTTGGCACCACTGCCTCCTCTCAGACAATTCACGGGAGACAATGCCGCACTGTGTACCAAGCCTATGAAAGTCCATGTGTGTCACCTTTTCCCTCAAATCTTGTGGTTTGTGGATATTTTCCTTCTAATTGGGGACTGACTGTCCTGGAGGCAGAAGAAAGGCAAACACGGGCCCTGGCAGGATAGCTCCATTGCTTAGAGCATCCTCCGATACACCAAGGTTGCATGTTCAAACCCTGGTCAGGGCACATAGAAGAATCAACCAATGAATGTGTAAATGAGTGGAACAACAAATAGATGTTTCTCTCGCTCTCCATTCCCCTCTCTCTAAAATCAATCAATCAATTAAAAAAGGCAAACGTGGGACCAGGAATTAGGGCAAGCAGGACCCCACTTATAGTGCAGCTTTGTGGGTGAAGAGGGGACAGACAGGCTTTGGGGCGAGATGGAGCGTTTCAGAGATAAATTCATCTCCCAAAGCCACGAGGACGCAGCTGGCCGCTCCAGCAATAACTCAGGGAACAGGCAGCGTCAGGCCCTCAGCCAGGAGGTGAGGCTGGTGACATGGCACTGCAGGGCATAAGCTAGCTGGAGGGCCCCCAGTGGAGTGGCAAGCGGAAGCCAAGTGTCCTCTTGGCTTGGGGGAGGCCTGGCAGCCAAGACCCAGTTCCTGGGCAGACACAGTGGCCAAGGCTGCCCACTGACTCCCCGTAGACCCCAGAGACACCAGTCGGGGCCAGACAGAGCTCTCCTGGCCCGTCAAGCTGACAGGACATAAATGTCACATTCTCCCGAGGATGTGGCCTAGGCCGGGACAGCACAGGCAAGCCACCTCAGAGGAAATGGGCCTGGCAAGCTTTTGGGAAAAGGCACATCCTTCTGGGCAAAGGAAAGGTCAGTCCCCAAATCTAATACATACATTTTTAATCCTTACCTGAGGATACGTTTATTGATTTTGGAGAAAGAGGGCGGGAGAGAGAAACACTGATGTGAGAGAGAAACATCAGTCTGTTGCCTCCTATACGTACCCTGACCGGGGATCGAACCCACAACCTTTTGGTGTACCAAACAATGCCCCAACTGAGCCACTGGGCCAAGGTCCCAAATCTAATTTTAAAGAGGGGCTGTGATTCATAATCCAAACTGCTCATTTCCTGGTGACTGTCATGGGCCATCTGGGACCTCTACCCTCCAGCCTGCTCTAGCCTGTGGAAAAACCAGGAAGGTTCATCTATCAGTGGTAACTCCCTGAGACCAAGACCTTCTCTCTGAGATCTCCAGATCCCTGAGACCCAACGGGGGTCTCTGGCTGCCCTTTCTACCATGAGTGCCCCCACTTCTTCCCTCCAAAGTCTGCTCCAACTACAGGAAGGCCTCCCTTAATGTTGCTGATGGGTTCTGAGACTGGCAGCAAAATGGCGTAGAGGGGGACTGATTTGACCACAGGCTGACAGGGGGAATCAAGGGTTAAGTTCCTAAGGCCTGCCATCGATGTTACAACAACATGGCAATGAGCAAAATGACAGTATCTGAGGACCTGCTGCACAGGTTGGTCATTCAGTGGTCCCAAGTGCTGGGCACGAAACCCGACGGCCAAATACCACTTTTGAATCCGGTCACGTGCTAATAAGGAAGTATGATTAAAATACAGGGGTGGGCAAAAGTAGGTTTACAGTTGTGAGTACATGATAGTTTATTCATGTATTGGCATTTATTTATTAATGATTGTATTATTTCTTAACCTACCTTTGCCTGCCCTTGTATAGTTCATGTTATCTTATGCGTAACAAATCCTCAAAACTTAACCTAGAACGTAGGTAAGTGCCCAGAAGTTTCAGGCGAGATCAGACGCATTCAGCGTAGTTTGGCTGTAGAAGCCCAACAGTTTCACCTTTGAGGCAAATGAAATTTTTTTGAAGGATGGAATGGAATTCATTCCCATTTGTGTTCAAACATGCACATTTCCCATCAGAAAATGCACACTTCGCTGCACAGAGGGGGCCCGGGGGCCTCTGGTCATGTCCACATGTCACCTAGCACCCTCGCCACCTCATGAAGTCTGGAAAGAGCCACTCTTATCTTGAGCTGGCCACTTCCGTTCCTGGCCCTGCCCTTCAGCCTCCGGGAACTAACGTCTGTGGCCTGGGAGTGGAGGCCGTCTGTCTGGAACTTGCCTCTCCTCACTTCCTGAGTCATCAAGAAATTTGTCTGCCTTTTTCGACACTATGTAATGACTCAACTTTTACAGTGACAGAGTTGGGTTGGGGGAGCTGCCGTTTTCCCAGGACAATGCAACCAAAAACTGGGTGCCACCAAGATACTGGGTGCAACATTCCCACAGTATTTCTTAAAAGGTCATTTAGCTGTTCAGGTTTATTTTTAAAAGGTTTTATTAGCATTACTAACAGGACAAAATGTCAATGCTGACCAAGTAAAATACCAAATGACTTGGTGTTCTGTCAGAAATGCCACACTCCAAAGTCCCTCAGCCCTAGACGTGGACGACCCACTTTTGCAAGTCTAGTCGATGACCCGAGTACGTGGAAAGGGCGCTGTGCAAATATGCTCACGGTAGCATTGTTCACGGCAGAATAATGGGACACATGAGATGGTGGACAGTAGGGACATTCTCAGCCCTAGGAAAGGAGGCCTTTAAAATAAAATTTCAAATGGCCAAGGAAGTTTTTTTTTTTTAAGAGGAGAGGTGAATGGAAAAGGGAGAAAGATGCCAAATTGAATATACACGTTACATCAAACCATAAATGTGTTATAAAGACTCCGCAGAGATTTGCGTAAGTTGGGACAGGGTGGTGTCGAGTAAGGCACTGTAGGCCTTTGCTTCTCTTCTGCTTCCCAATATACGTATTTTTGCTTTGTGATCACCCCGTTATTTACGATGGACAGAACAGACTTCAGTTAAAAATCCAAAGTGCTTGTTTTATAACGTACGATAACTCAGATACTGCATGTGAGTTTTCAGAAGCAGTTCATGTCTAGCTTTCAGAAGGTATTTTGAGCACAAGGGTGAAATCCTCCTTTAGTTATGTAACAAGAAGGAAGTATCTGTGTAAAGAAAGGCCCAAGCTTAATTCAGAATTAATGCATTTGGAGGTGACTTTGAGGTTTGGCTAGAAGTGTTTTCTTTTCTCCCATGGTGTGTGCAGTGCCAGGGAAGGTGTTCGACGGGCTGTGGTCCGACGTGGGGTGATGAGAGGTGGCCAACGGGCAAGAGGAAAAGAAGGTGGCAGCTGCAGGTGTCCCGCACCGTCTGACACACAAGGAATGGCTCCATGAAGAGCGATTCCTCACGGACGCATCGGTTTCCTGCGGTAGGTTCCGGAGCTGGCCTGTTTGCACTATGAAATGATCTGATCAATCTCCTATTACACTGTCTCATTAGCAATCACTCAGGCATAACTGACACCTCTTATCATTGTAAAGGAAATGTCACGGCAATGTTCTTTACGGGGGCCAAATTTTGTTTTCTGACAACAGTAGTAAGACATGAAGACCCTCATAATTGGAACAGAATGAATGGTAAATGAAATGCGTTAAAAGATATCTGACGACAGGCCTTTGGGCTGGCCCTACAGTTTCCAGTAGATTTTTACACCCGTCCCTCCTCCTGACGGACACAAATCCCTGCCAAAGAACAAACAAAACCCTGATGCATTGCAACACACACACACGGGCAGCCTTTTCTTTGTTTTGGATGTCATGCAAAATGAGTCGGTATAATTTGATCATCGCACTGTAACTTACATTTTCATTGCATCTATGACAAGTCAGATTAAGCAGACTGGGTGCTGGCGGCCTCTTCCTCTAGGGGGAATGGAAGGGGACATCTTTCCAGGACTTGGAAAGCACAGTGAGTGGACCCCATGGAGGCAGGTGCGGCCCGGCTGCTGCAGACAGACCGCCTGCTGGCTCCCCGGCACTGCGGCCCATAAGCGTCTTTGCAAACAAGATTACAGCAATCATACACAGCCACGCGGCCTAATCCCCAGGGCAGGCACCTCATAAGTGCAGGAGGGCTGGCCCAGCTTCCCTGGTGACAAGGAAGCACAGGGGAAACTGGAAGTCTAGGGCCAGGGCTGAGCCCCTCAGCGGCCACACAGTTCCACAGGTGTGTCACCTTCCTGGAGGATGGGCCTTGGCAGGCAAGAAACCCAGTATTAGGACACACTTCTCAACACCCCCCTTAACCTAACCCTGTCCTTAGGAGGCAGGGTGTGGGGACTGGGCTTACCAGTGCGTGGTACTTCTGGACACACAGTAGCGAATGGAGGGGGCTGCAGGGAGTCCTCACACCTCCAGGGCACAGGACGGAAGCAAAACCTGACTGTCATTTAGCTAGGTCACACATCCTGACAAGTGGTGGGAGCCTTCCGAGCCTGCTCAGGACACAGGCGTGTACTGGCCATGTTCCCTGAGTCGGTCGTCTGCACAGCACAGAAGCACAGTCCCCCGAGTGGGGCTCGGGCTTCGGGAAATAGGATGGGGTCGGTGGGGCTGGGCAGGAAGGAGGCGCAGACAGACCTGTCTACGGCGACTAAGAGCTTCCTCGGCTGGCCTGATCGTGGAGACCGGGGCAAGGCCAGTTTCAGAGGTTCAGGGCCACTTCTGTGTCCTGGGCTGTGGGAGGGGCCAACGGAAGCCTCTGCCCTTTTCTGGGTTCAGCACTCAGTGAAAGTGGGCCCGCCTCCCTCACTCCCAGTGTTTACTCCGCAGCCAAGAGAGATCGTCACATCAATACTTCATGACCTGTGGCCCTGTCTCCCAGCAGGAGAGCCCTGGGATGCTATGGTCCACGTGCAGCTAAGTCTTGCACTGGCCCAGAGTGACAAGCACTGGGAAAGGGGCTCTGCCATCCAGAAGGGGGTGCAGAACCATGTAGGGCTCCCACACATGCAACCACAATGCCCTCTGAAAACACGCCCAAGTCATCAGAGAAGGTCAACTTTTGTCTCATGGTCAGAGGCTGGCACAGGTCCATGTGCCCAAGCAAATATGTGGTTCCCTCCCATTTGTGTAAGATAAAAATGCAGTGAGTGCTAGCAGATATACAGGTCACGTCTCCCCCCACCCCCATCGCCCCAGGGTTCTCTGCAGCTGAGAGCTAGGTGGTTGCAGTGAAGACAGAGGTTCCATCTCATGCCTTTTTGCCGAGTGACCCGCTCCCCTTTCTCTACCATCTTCACGTATTATTCTTGATTTTTAAATATGGCTAACGGAAACCATCTGGTTTGTGGGGTTATGCGCCATTTCATTTTCTTAATGCTTTTCTGTATTTAAAATAAAGTAACACAGGCTAAGAAAAAGTTTAAAGCAACCCCTGAAACAAAGACGTATATCCTAGAAAGCATTCCAAATTTAAGGGAAGGAAGAGTTAGTTCCGGGTCATGAGTGTGGGGGCCCCAGGTCACAGCCCATGTGGTGACAGGCAGACAGGACAGAGGGCCTTCCATCGGGAGAGCACAGGGTGGGGATGATGAGACACAAGGACCCCAACCTGTGGGGCACCACCAGCATGCTGAGATGCGGTCTGCCCTCGAGGGGCTCCAGGGAGGGAAACAGTATCACATGGCCGCAGAATTCAGCCCAGCCCTTTTGGTTCTCTGAGCAGCACCGTGACGGTCAGCAAGAACGAGTGCCTTCTGAACGGTGGCAGAAGGGAGCCAAGAAGAAAGTGCTTGGTCCATTTTCTTAGAAGGATCAGTATGATGCGAAAGCAGCAGTGGGAAAACAGAAGGCACGAGAACTGAAGGAACCAGGATCACATCTGATGGCCTCAAGGGTTGTGTTTCTGAAGTGAGCCCTGCTGATCTGCAGATGAACTTGATCTTAGGAAGTTCAGGCTAGTGACTGAAGGTGTTCAGGGCGAAAACTGCCTAATTTCCATGGCACGGGTCTTATCCGTGGTCAAAGATGGCGGACCATGACTGAAGCCCATGTTCATGTCAAGACTAGCGATGGTTACTTGCTTCATCTAGTCTGTGTTGGTTTTACAAAAAAGAAAAAAAAAAGCAATAATCAGATTCAGAAGATTCCTTTGCTCAGCATCAACAGGTCCACCAAATCTGGAAGATAATGGAAATCATGACCTGAGAGGTACAGAGGAATCATTTGAAAGAAGTGGTTAATAAATTGATTCCAGACACAGAAAAAGCCTGCCAATCTACTTATCTGCTCCATGATGTCTTAGACAAGTCACAGAGCTGAATGAAGAGGCCCAAGTCAGAATTGGGCAAACTCATGGAGATTCTCGGTCAAGGTCCAGCAGTTCTGGAAAAACTACTGGCGATGAGGCAGGTGCTGAAGTTGAACCTGCTGACGGATATGAGCCCCCAGGCCAAGAATTTGTTTAAAATTTCAGACTTTTAGTGGTGACAAATGAAAAAATCCTATTTGTGAGAAAAAAAAAAAAGGAATTCAGTCCAACTGTTTCACATCTACAAGGGAAGAGTGTGGGATGGTATCAGAGTGGACAGTGGGAGTTTCAGCTGCTCTCAGGGCATGGGTCCAGTGGCCAGGGGACTGGTGTGGGGACAGAGGCCTGAGCAGGAGAGACACTGATGCCCCCATAATCTTGGAGCCCAGTTTGCCTGTAGAAGGTTCCTGAGGAGGGGACCTAGGGAGTCCACTCTCCGGGAGGAGGTGACTGAAGTCACCAACGGACCCTGGCAGCCAGACCTGGAGTGACCGGCAAGAGAGTGAACCAGGAGGCCACTGGGCAGAGTCCAAGTGAGAGGTGACCAGGGACAGGGGCCAGAATGACAGGATCTGAGAGCATTTCTGGACAATGGACCTCGATGAAGTGAGGGTAGCACTTCCACGGGCATCAACAGGGAAGAGGAACAGGTCTGAGAAGGAGTGCGAGGAGGGAAGGAAACGGTGCATCTTAACAATGTGTCGCCAAGACACCAGACGGGTCAAGCTGGATAAAGCTATCAGACCCCATCCCAAATCCCTCTAGTCTGCTAGTATGAGAGAGAGAATTTAAGTTACTTTGTCATCAAGATATATACTGTGCTCTTCTTTACTGAAGAATAAAAATGTCGGCGCTTCTTCTCCCAAGGGAAAAACTCAACACTCCCACAAAGTAAAAGGCAATTAGGTGGCACGGCAGCGATCCCTACTGTACGCGCAGTGTTGTTATGCTGGGTCTTCACTGTCATTACATGGTCACTACCTGTCCCGGGAGTGTAATTCGCACCCACAAAGCTTGCTACCTTGGTGTCAAAAACCTGTTTTGTTTTTTTTGTTTTTTTTAATTCTTGGATTGCACAGCAATCGTACGCAATTTAGCCTATAGCTGCATCTATCCTAAAACCCTGAGAGTGTTCGCGACCCAGCATCACACGGTCGCTTGTTCAAATGCAGATTCCAACAGGCCTGGGAGGTCCACTCCGGGGCCAGGAAGCTGAATTTGCACCAAGGAGCCGGGGGTCGGGGGGACTGGACCTGGTTTGAAGACCCTCATTCTAGAGAATACAGATTCACCAAAGGAATAAATAAAGACAAGGTCATTCCAGGAGAAAACAGAGGAAGAGGTCCTCAGAAGTTAAGTGTCACTGCACTCCCAGACTGCAGTTCACAGGAATACTACCGTCAAACACACCGGAAAACTTTATGACTCTGTGTTTAAGTTGTTTTGCTCTCCAAATGCAACACAACTGTTCAGCTAATGCAGGAGGAAGGAGACAAAATGGTTCTGAGGAGTCCAATTGAAAAATACTGTTCACTGGTTTATTTTTCCAAATGAGCAACGGGCTATTTACAAACGAGCAGATCTCCAATGACGGATATTAAAATGGCAAGTCTATGACGGTTTGAAATCTAAATGAAAAAAAAAAAATTTATTAAGGCACATTTGATCCGTGAGTTTAAAACAAACCTTCTGGTATAATGAGAGATTCATTTCACTTTTGTTCCTAAAACAGGTGAGCACCAAAATTGTCAAAGAACACTTAATATTTAGTAAAACGGTAAGGAATGTAAAAAGGAGTCGGGGGTGGGGAGCTTTTTCAACAGGAAATCTTTGGAGATCAGTTTACTGCAAATAAACACACTAAACACGCTCCCGATACACATAAATACTAACTAACAGCTACTTGAGAAATGGCAGCACTCTAAACAATGAATATTAAATAAATTAAAGGTATTTCAGATACAAAGGATAAAACAAACGGTAATTAAAGAATGAAAGGGCCGTCGTCCCCACCAAGGTAACACAGGATGAAGAGGACAAAAGCAAATATATTTTTTTCCCAATACTTTCATCGGGGAGGGGGGCTGTTTTTGCTTCAGGTTTGCGTACATTAGATTTATTACCTTAATTCTTCTTTGCCTTTCTAAAGAGCAACATTTTATCCTTTAAAGAGAAGGGTTGGGGAGAAGGAAAATACCAAATCCCTCTTGGAATTGAATGCCACGTCCATGTTGGCCACACGAATACAGGAACGGTCACATTATCTTATTGTGTCTTCCTCGCTCCGTTTGCTTTTTAAACCCCACGCGACCACAATGGGCACAAGAAAACACTTTGGAAAGCTCTCCTGAAGATGATGATACAGCTATTATCACATTTCCTTATTTTACAACTGGAACACAAAATGGCTTAAAAAAATCATTGTAAAAAAGACAAAAGGTAGAAACTGTGCATTGTTAACAGTTACGACAAAACATCGACCAGAGCTACAGTGCTTTGTTACAATAATACTTTGCAGGAACTCATGTTTTCTGCCCTAGGACTGTAGCAAAGGGGTCTGAAAAAAGAAATGTAACACAAAACAAAAGTTTCGTTCCTCGGGTACATTTCAAGTCATACTGAAGCAGGTCTGCTACATAATGTTCAGGAAGAAAATGTGTTCAAAGGCAAACATGATCACATTATTGTTCAAAAAGCTCATTCTTGAAGGAGTCCTTTGTAAGAAAGTCACGTGTAAAATATATCCTTGTGTGGACTTCAAAAGCTGATCGTACAAAAAAATTTCTGAAAAATAAATTAGATAATTAAAAACGTCTTTTTCCAGCGGAGCTGGACATCAGGCTGTCCTCACTGAGCCATTATTATTGCTGCTTTTACTGTAACTTGGGTCGTTTTTTTCCAGCCACATCTCAGCCAGCTGCTGTGTGGACCCATAAGTTGAGGCTTTGGAGCCCAAACACATTTTGTACTGCTTGGGATCGAGATTGGGATCGCAGAAGACAGGATGGTGGATGTGGACGACGCCTACTTCTTGGCTCCTGAACGTCTTCAAACCCGCCTGGACCGCCTTGTTGAAGAGGTCTACGTCCTCCAGCCCCCAACCTTGTATGGAGACGTCGAAGCCACCTACTCGGACAAGATCTCCCTTATAAATACAAGTGATGCCAAACCCATAGTTTCTCCAGAAGCCAGTTTTTTGAGTAAAGGCAAAATGGTTGTCACTGGGAGCTTTCCCGCTATAAACAATCTTTGGATCGTACTGGCTGAAGATGATTGGAAAATATATTTGTTGGCCCAAAACTGTATTCGCCCGACATCGCTGGAGGAATTCTGTAGTAAACACGAGGTCAACGTCACAGAAGAAGAGCAGAGATTCGTTATTAAACTGAGAGGATCCCACTTCAAGGGCCAGGGCTCTCGAAAACTCTCCAGACACGGGCAAAATCTGCATGTCAGCTTTCGGGTACTTGCTACGGTAATCTCTCATGAGTTCGACCTGTTTGGCCTTGTCGGGGTTGGAGTCGGAATTGAACAGCAGGACGACCAGCTTGACGTTCTGATTTGGAATGAGGCATGTCTTCTCGAAGTTCCCCATAAACCTCACAAACATGTCAAAGCGTCCCGACAAGGGAATCAAGATATTGATCTTTTTCTCTTTGGGTTCTCTGTGCTCGTTCCTGGAGCCGGGCAGCTGAAAGGGGACGAGCTTCTTCAGGGAGTTGGAGAGAAAGGACAAGGACCCGGATTCCTGGTTGATTTTGTTGGCCAGCTCCGCGGCGTCCAGCTCCTCATGCTCCACGAACTGGATCTTGCTGAAGGTCTGCTGGAGGTAGGCGTGCCTCCTCACGGGCACCGTCATCTTCTTCCCTTTGTGCTTCTTGTACAGGAGCAGCAGGTCCAGGATGTACTCGGCGCCGTACATGGGGTTCACCCGGCGGTAGCCGTACTGGATCTCCTTGAAGTCGATGACGCGCCCCCTGGTCTTGGCGTTGGCATTGATCATCTCCATGACCTGCATGACGATGTCGTCCAGGGCCTCCCGCTGCGCCGAGTCCATCCCTCTGCGGGGGGGCTGGCCGTCGACAGCCGAATACAGGTACTTCCCTGTCAGGAACTCCCACTCCAGGATCTCCTCTCGCTGGCGGGGCTGGAACCGCATAAAGGAGGGCGGGACCCCGAGCTGGAGGTCTTCCTTGTGAGTCTCCGTGTTGCTGTACTTGCTCATCAGGACGATCTCGCGGTGCAGCTGGATGGTGCGGTGGCGCAGCTCTGCTATTTTGCGGCTCAGCACGTAGCTGTGGAGCCGGTACTGGTAGGGCGGGCTTTTGTTGGGGTGCAGCGTGATGGCGCGGTGGATTTTACTGTTATGGAGGTCTCGAATGTACCCCTTTTTGTTCTGTTCGTAATTCTCATAAAAAAGCTGCTGCATCTGTTAAGGGAAAACAAAAAAAAAAGATGGCTTTTTTACGTGCTTTGTGACAGAGTGTCCCGCTCTTTTTCTATTTCCTTACATACCTGCATACTTAATAAAAACCTGAATATGAGAAATCTTTCTATATTCACAGCCACAGCAAAGCGAAGGCCCTGGGGAAGCCCCACCTACAGCAGTCCATCGGGATTAGCAGGATTAATTAAGAGCCATAAAGTGTATAAAGGAATGAGACTCCCTCAATCACCAGACCTGGCCGGGATATTTCTGCAGGCAGAGACTGAGGAGAAAGCTTTCCCCTGAAATGAAGGTGCGCACATGGAAAGCTCTTTAAACGCTGGCTCGTTCCTTGTGGCGGGTCCTCTGTGTGGACTGGAGCAGGTCTGCGGGCTCAGCACCAGGCCACCAGCGCAAAGCCCGCACGCTGGGGCCTCATGCCAGCGTAGGACGCACAATGCACGGGGGCTTCATCACCCCCGCAACTCTCCCTCTGTCCTACGATATGAGTTTGAGGGGGACAAAAGCTTGAGGTCCAGCAGCCAAAACGCTCTGCTCCCTCAAGTTAAAGAACATGCTGAATTCCCTGGTACGTGCCAGCGACGACATGGTGAACGTGTAATGAATGCCTACGAAGCCTTGTGGAATGAGGAATGAAAATATGCAAACAGTTAAAAACCACATTTCAGGTTGGCATCTGATAAATTAGTCCTGTGTCATTTATGGCTCAGTTTTGTCTTTTCTTTGTGTTGTTAAGTACTAACTCTTGAGGAGGGTGATGTGGATTTGCCTTTGGACTCCTATTTTCGAAAAAATTTTAAAAAATTTCTGAGCCACTGCAATTAACATAATAAGAAAAAAAAATACAGATTAGCATTTTTACATCCCATTTTCTTTGTCTATATAATACTATAAGGTACAAATAAATAAAGCTAGTAAGGAATAAAAAGAAGGGCAACAACTTCCAAAAAATGCCTGAAAATTAAAAAAAGAAGAGAGCATGGGAGGTCAGCCGGGTTCTGTGCACTCGCTTCGCACTGATTCTCACGCAGCTCTGACATAGAGGAACGGGGACCTTCTGACACCCGCCCTCTCCCCTCCCGACACCAGGGAGGCCTGGTCTCCTCTCCAGTGCTGCTTCCGCCAGTGCTTCCCCACCCCCAAGGACCCAGGCGTGCTCTCTCTCCACGGCAGGGCGGCAGGGCGCCGCACCCTCTGCACACCAGGGAGTGCCTCCTCCTGGGAAGAAGTCACTGTGGATGCCCTGACCTTGAACTTCCGGCCTCCAGAACTGTGAGAAGCGGATGTCGGCCGCATAAGCTGCCCGCCAAGCTAGTGCACAGGAGTGCTGTCCGAGTTGCCCAGCCGGGAGGACGCACTTCACAGTGCACGCACAGGGGGCCACTGAGTTCATTGCCAGAGTCCAGCTCGCGGCCTGACGCATTCCAAGATGCGCAAGGGACAGCTGATGAATTAACAATAAGCGGTCGGGTCACTCAGCACAGCAAGTATCAATGGTTGGGTGATCTCGCCGCACAGGAACACAGGGGGTGAGGGCTGGCGTGACAGCACGTCCTTGGTAACGAACACACAGGGGCAAGCCCCGGTTCCTCGGACCGGACCACGTTTTAAAATGCAGAAATTGGCAGCATATTTTGAAGAAAAATAATGCCCTTCCAGACTCAGGATGTAGTTGTCCTTTGTTTGTTACTCTCTGGAAGACCAAATATATAACTGCATGTTTTATTCTTGGCTATCACGCCCTCCCCACCCCACCCCCCCCGTTGCACACAGGGACAGTGCGCTCCGATGCACGCACATCCTCAGTGAAGGCACGGCCTCTCTCTGTGGCTGATCCCGCAGACGCGCCGGGACTCCGTGTCCCCAAACATTTTCAGGATCCGTGACTCAGAGCGTCTCATAGGCTGTCTGAGGCCACTACCTTCCCAGTGATTGAAGTCCAGGCAAGTTTACCTGAGACACAGAGCGTGTGTGCCGAAGACATAAATAAGAAGAGAAAATCACCGACTAACAGGCTTGTGGGAGCCTAAAGCCCCCTGGAACCATGACAGGCCAACGGCATTAAACTGTAGTCAAGTTCTCATAGGCACCCTCTGGCTGGGCTCCAAAAGTCTGGCTGAAAGAACTGTTGTGTTATATTCTTTCTTTCTTTCTTTTTTTTTAAGATGAAGAAATCTATTGCAAGACAAAAGTTAAGTGTATGCGCGCATGTGTTTGGGGAGGGAGTACTTATTTTATTAAAAATAAGGCCAAGTCTATGCCCAGACTAGCTGGTGCCCCTAACCCTGTTTCACCCCAAAGCATTTACTTAGCACATTAATACTGCTACAAAGTGAATGTTTTAGCCAAGAAGCCACCCACCTGACAGGCTGGATGGGATACATACTATGACTTAAGGAAAATCTAAACAAAAAAAAAATTTTAACTTTTATTAAATTTACGGGGGAACACTGGTTAATGACGTTACAGAAATTTCAGGAGTACAATTTTATATGACATCTGTATACTATATCCTGCGCTCAAAACTGAAGTCCAGTCTCCTTCTGTCACCATAGGTCGGACCCTCTTTATCTTCTTCATCCCTCCGCCCCCTTGCCCCTCTGGTAAACGTATTCTGTTGTTTGTATCTATGAGTTTGGTCGTTTTGTTTGTATGTTTGCTCATTTGTTGCTTTTTGTTTTATACTCCGCATATGAGTGAAATCATACGGTTCTTGTCGTTTTCTGTCTTATTTCGCTTAGTATAATCCATCCATGTCATTGCAAATAGCAGTATTTCATCTTTTTAGCGGCTGAGAAGTGCTCCATTGTGTACATGTCCCACATCTTCTTTATCCATTAAAAGTTGTTTCCATGGCTTGGCCACTGTGAATAATGCTGCAATAAACATAGGGGCGCACTTTACAAATAAGTGTTTTCAATTTTTTTTTTTTTTGGTAGATACTCAGAAGTTGAACTGCGGGATCACATGGTAGTTCCAGTGTCAATTTTTTGAGGAATCTGCACACAGTTTTCCATAGTGGTCATGTCATTTTCCAATCCTGCCCACAGTGCATAAGAATTGCCTTTTTTCCCACATCCGCTCCAATACTTGCTATCGAAGCAAAAGTTTCAATGAGATATTCGGGCCATGTTAGGGAAGAATGATCCAGAAATCACCTGTGATTCATGAAAGGGAGGTAGGAGGGACGTAACTGGGAAGCCACAGCTGGGTGTCTGGCCCGAGTCTTCGGGTCCCCTGCCCCGGGCAGCCCCGGTTGTGGGCTGGGAGCACATCACACCCCTCCAGACCCTCATGCCCCCTTGGCACCTGCCTCTCGAGTCACCCTCTCCATCCATCCATCTCTTCCCATTGAGTGAGCTCAGCACTTCCGGGTCTCACCTCCACTTTGTGGTGCTGCAGGCACTGGCACTTGAGTTTGGAATCCTTTGTAAAGTTCTCCTCGCACTATCTTTCTTGGTTTGTTTTTACCTTGATGCGTTACTCGCTTTCTCTGCCCCCACTTGGGTTTCTGCTGCCTTTTGTTTTTCTTTAACGATGCCCGGCTGGCGTAAGACGGTGCGCTGTCGGGTGAGAAGAAATTGAACGGCTTCGCTCTTAGGGGCTTGAATGAGAAAGGGCTGGATCGCTAAAGCTGAACACCTACAACATCTTCGATCTTCTGTCCCTCTTTCTGTCATATTACAGCTAATCGGCTGCTAACGAGAATGTTCCCCATTATGCAGGTAAGATTTAGTTTCTGAACTCTGGGCAATTTCCTGGATTCAACAGGATCCAAGTCCCTAACCCTTAAGCAGTATACGCACAGGACTACAGTAAGTGTTTAGTGATTTCCTGGTTATAAAAATGAAACTATTATTTCTCTGGAAGAAAGTATAGAGTGTAACAATTTAAGAAGAATAAAGGTTAAGAAATAAGACTATATGGAGACATTTATTACTTTTATGCTGATAAGAAGTGGTAAGACCTCAGGCAAGTCACTTGAATTTGCTGGGTCTCAAGTTTTCTGATTGGCAGAATGACTGTGTTGAATCAGAGGTTCCTTTAACGTAAAGAATTCTAAGATCTTATGTGCTAACCTTAGGACCGAACACGTGGAATTCTAAAGTCTTGTCCTGATGTTCTTCTACCCATCCATTCTGATGCGGTTGGAGGTATTTCATTACAATGTCAACAGGACTTTGCCTTACTGGGTCAAAATGTATTTGCAGCATTAAAGAGTATTAACATATATCCCAATGAACCGTCTCCATCCTCTAAAAGCCAACCTCCAAATCTGCTGTAAATGAACATACTCGAAGGATATGAGATTCCTAACAGTTCATTTTAATACCTACAGGGGTATAAGAAATACATAAAGTTTTTTGTCATAAACTATTTTTAGTACCAAGTTTAGAAATAAAGAGGATTTTATTGTTATAAAATATTTCAATAGTCTACGGTTTGGCATATTCTTTGGAAGAATAATACAAAATGGAAAGTTAAAAAATACTGCAGGAGAAGTACTCAAAATCTATGCATACAGGTTATTTAATAATCATAAGGCTTCTCCTTGCTTAAAACACAGCGATTTTCTGAGATGCACTCATGACCATGGATGGTTCCTTTTAGTATCTACTGTCCATAAAAGAGTCGTGATTTTTGTTCTAAAAGGGCCCCCAGAATCCTGGACTCCAGCAAAGCCAGTTCCCTTTCTGCAAGATGTCCCAGGACTCTGAGTCATTCTAGGGTAAATCTAAGAGGTGCTTATAAAACTCAGGGTCACACTATTCCCAGGACCGTCTAGCCCAGCTGGGAGTAGCCATTCGCTACCCACATCTAATCTTCTGTTAACAAATACCTTCTATGGACTTCATTAGCAAATGTCCTCCTTCTTCGGGCAACGAAGCAAACACTCTCATTAAGTCGTGGTTCTTCCTGGTAACTGCTTGTAATCAAGTCCATCATTAAATACGTATTTTGGCTACGTCAACAGACTGTCACTGCTCCAAATCGACATCTACTTTTAATTCTGACTTACACAGCACTTCAGTTCACTGCAGAGAATTTGTTTTCTTATCTTTATGTCCCGGAAATTAGCTCAAAGAAAATACAGGTTGCCTAAGTGTCAAGATACCCTCCGTAACTGGCAGTAGTTTCAAAATAACCATATTCACAAGTTTTAAACATTTAAATTAACATTCTCATACACCTATCGGCAGGGATTCCAGATAATTTATTGTCCGAAGCAGGGCTTTTTGAGATGCAACAAGAGACCTGTTAATAATTAGGCCAAGACCACAAGTATAAAGTGGGTCTGTCCCCGACTCTCAAGGCCCGTGGTCACCCTACTTGTCCCTATTCAGTCTCTCCTAATTAGTCCTGTGCAGGCTTCACCAATTTTCATCCAATTAAGTTCAAGGATTAGCTGCTTTGTATTGTAAAGACTCCATTCAAAAAAGTAAAATTTTTACGTGAATTAAGCTGGGTCTCCGGTGGCAAAAATGGGAACTGTATGTATGTGTCTTGCATGGTTAGTGTCAAATTCTGAAGTCTAAACACCTCTTAGAAAGGCCTGATGCCTTTCAAAATAATTGAGAATTAAGCGTGGCAAAGTAAAATAAAAACTGTTGGTAGTTATTCCAGCCCTCTACATACGACAGTAAGCAAAGTGATCAAGCGGAAACCAAGAGTTTGCAAGTGGATGCTGGTGGTCTGAATGGTCAACAGCGACAGGGAGAGGAGAGAGCCCAATTCTGTGGTCAGAAAACTGTCCGAACTCTCATCTCTGCTCATTACTCACGTGTGACCTTGCGGGGGTCACTTCAGAGTTCCGCAAAAGCTTAAAAGCACCTGTTGTTGCTTTTTCTCTCCCAGAGATAAGCAAATGTGGCAGCGTTAGGAAGGGCGAATACATGTATGCAGAACTGTCTTCAATCAAAGTCTTAGCCCAGCATGGGACCAAATACTGAACACTCACGTTAAAGGCAGGCCAAGCTTAAAAAGTCACACACAAAGAAAGGATAAGTGCGTGCAGGGCATAAAGCCCGAGCCCCGGGCCTGCACGAGGGAATCTGGCGGGGCCTCTTTCTCTCTAAAGGTGTTTCTCCAACCCGACGCACCACAGAGGTGATTTCATAACGTAAATGACCAACATCTCCCAGAAGCTGACGAGCCTGTCCCATGCATTCCTTCACTCGTTCCATCCTATGAGGTAGTTCTAGCACTTTCCACATTTTAGAAACCGGGAGGCTCGCGCTGACATGTGCGGCACCCTGCCCAGTGCCCCGCTGTCACTCGGCAGCTGGACCAGGGCTGGCCCTTGGCTCTAGTTCTGGACCCCTGGAGGTGGTCCCCTGGCAGGAGCGGCTCAGGGCACGGGGTACATGCTGAGGCTGCGAGTCCGGGTGTGAGGAAACATCAGGGAGACAGCAGAGAAGGGGGACACTTGGGTCGGGGATGGCCTCCCTGCCAGGGGGACATCTGAGCAGAGCCTTGGGGAAGCAAAGGTTCAGAGAAAAGGCTGTACTCGCTCTAGAACACTCATTTCTTCATCACATACGACTCACTCAGTTTGTGCAAGAACCCCACACGGGAGTAAGGAGCAGGCACCAGGGCTGGGTCGCCTCGCCGGGGGCTCTCTGGCCTCAGCGGCCTACAGCTCCCCCGCGGCCTCTCCGCGCGGCTCACGGCAAGTCTTACCCACGTGTGCAGTGGCCCACTTGTCAGTCTGGGGTTAGACAACGCACTGTGTTTGTGCCTGCGTGTGTGGCGAGGGTGCGTGTGTGTGTATTTTGACGGCGTAATCAATAAGAAAAACTTAAAAGCCAGAAATGACTCCCCCATCTTTCAGAACAAGTGTGTAAAGTCCACAGAACCAAATTCTGGTCAGAGAAAGCAAAAGTGCCAGCGCAGGAGCGGGCAAGTCCCCTATGAAGGTGGCACAACATGAACGTTCCTGGCGACAGCACCGTTTTCCACACTGGGATGACGAGGACTTTCAGGAACCTCCACTTCCTGAGAAAACCCACTCTCCTGGCGACGGAGCGCGCAGTAGGGCCCCACTGGCTCTGTGAGCAGGTGGGGGCACTGAGTCTCAGCTGGGCGGGGGCGGGTGCCCGAGAGGAAGGGTCATTCCAGGGAAGGTGCATTCGGCATGGATTTCCACACCTCCCTCTCCACCCACTTCCTTCCCTTCTGCTTACTTACAGTCAGCAGCTGGCAGCCGCCGGGCCTTGGCCCGGCCCCAGGACAAAGCGGGATCCAAGTGCCAGCCTGGTCGTCTTTTAAAGTGGAAATGACTCAAAAGAACTGAGCGACTTTCCCCCAGTGCCCTCCGGAGGCAGTGACGGAGTCCTGCGCAGTAAAGCCAATACCAGTTACAGTACTTAAGTAATCTTTACGTTAGAAAAAGGGAAAGAAAGCCGTTCCTCAACAGAAGAACGGGTAACTTTTGTTTCATGAGTAACACTTACAGTGTTACTGTAGGGCTTCCAGTACTCGAAACTGAAAGTAAACAGAATGAAAAAGTTCCTTCAAGGAAAAGCGATCTCAGCTATGTAAATGGGTTTACTCCCCTGCTTCTTTCTTACCCCGTTTGTGTGTACCCCCAGATTTCACGTGGGTGCCTCGGACAAGAAACAGTTACACAAGCTAGGTGACAAAACAATACATGGTCACTACCGCACTTCTCAGTTAATTTCGCTCCGAGTCCCATGGCCCCCCGGACTATCCAGCCCGCCATGCTGCCCTTATATTCCTTGTTCCCTATTTACTATTCCGCACCATCAAACGCAACCAGGAATCAAGTACTAGAAAAAGAACTGGGGGAACTGCTTCGAAACATCAAATGGCAGTGGGATTTCACCGATCACAGCCAGAACCTCCCACTCCTGCCTAGACTGGAATCGCTGCACATACGAGGTCCCCAAGTCCCCGCACAGCCCCACTCTCTAATCTTGCCTCTATTTCTGAATCCAGTCACAACCCTGACTGCGTGTGCACGTGACTGGCTGGGACAGCCAGGAAGGTGGGGGCGGGGGGACCTACTGGGGCCTTTACAAAGTCACAATTCTATTTTTAAGAGTACACGTCTGAAAAGGCTGCCAGGAAAGATAAGATCTCATCTATGTCTTTGCCCCAGAGCTTCAAACAGATTCCACAATATGTGTCTTATAATCAAAGCCGGCTACAGTGAAATAAAGGGGGTTTCACGAATCAAGCGTAGACTTACTCACTGCGTGTCATGAGTCTGCGCTGTCAGTCATGTGATTCTTAAGATGCCATCTTGTAAAAATATTCAAATCACTTATAATTACTATTTTTAAACCTTTCTTTATTATAAGGCAATATCCATTCATTATAGAATACTGAGAGGATGAAGCCTCGCTTATAAACTTACTCTCGCTGATTTAAAGAATTTTGTTCTGAGGGAAACATTCACATAAGGTAAATAAGAAAATTCTTTATAGTCTGCAAACGATACAGTGCGCGTGAACTTAAAACTTACCGGTATAGTAAGTCCTCGCTTGACATCATGAACAGGTCCTGCATCTTTAAGCAAATGTCGCATAACGGAACCAATCTTATCACAGGCTAATCGACATAAGTAAGAGTTAAGAGTCGCTAAATTTTCCAGTGAAATGACACCGAATGAAATGCCGCTATTCGAGGACCTGCTGTAGATCGTATGTGAGTAACTCCACTCCTTCTCACTCTCCTGGAATAATTAACAACACTACCTGCCAAATAAAATCAAGGTATTCTACTCCTTGTCCATCAGGCCCTGAGCCAAAGAAAAAGAGACACGAAAATCAAAAGCCACAAGAAAAGCAAGAATTTACATGCTTTCTTAACCCAAGTTAGTTCATATAAATTATGTATAAACATACCAAGCAAATGAATGTGTAAAATAAGCATACTCTAACTGAACAATGTAATACTTATGAAACCCCATAAATATGAATTGTACTAGAAGAAATGAAAACCTCTCTCTTTCCCAGCCTCCTGGCCAGGCCTTTTCTCATGTCCCATCCTGATGGTGGGCCAGGTGTCACACAGCACAGTGACAATGCAAGACAGAGGAGGGAGGGAAGGCTTATGTGACTCAGCCCATGTTCACCGACAGAAAACAGGAAAACTCGGAGAGGTCAAGCAGAACGTGGACTCCATTCCCACTACCCAGCAAAACCACTGTTGCTACCTTAGGGTTCAACTGCTGTCAAAATAATTGAGAAGCGTCACGACACTGTGATGTCCCCAAGAGGTACAGCATACCCTAACACTGTAAACTACAGGACAATCGGCCAACATGAGCAGTAAAAGCGGCCATTTAAATGTGAATGCCCTGGTTTCTTTTCGCGGGTACTAGTGTGACTTGCTAAACCGTTACCTTGGGGGTCTGTAACCCTAGCAATCCACAGCGAACTCCTGGCGTAGTCCTAGAAAACCAAGAAGCCGTGCATGTTTAGTTTTAATTATTTCAGCCTTTGTTTTAGTTTATCCGCACGTATGTATCTGTGCAAGTACCTAAGAGCCACAAATATAACCTGTGCTTTATTTCGTCCCCAAGGTGGTGGCATTAACACAATTTGAGATTCTCCCTCAAATTATTGATAAATTTGACAGCAAAGCCCATGAATTATATTCCTTCTTCACATACCAGGCTACGCTTTGGCAACTAATAATGGGGAGTTTCCGTGCTCCCCAAATGCCAGTTTAATCACAACTGCATCCCAGGGTCGGTATTCTGGTAGGGGAAAGCTAAAATCTGCAAAATATCCATTTAAAATGAGATCTCCTCAGGGAAACTGCCCATCTGGACTGGTTTATGAAGTTTCACACTATATTTTGAGAATTTTCCCAAGGCCTTATAACCTTTTATTAGAGCCAGACTGATTTTGCAGGAGAGAAAAATAGGGGCGGAGTACCTAAGGACACCCCAAGTCATGGCATTTATATAAATTTAAATTATAAGGGCATCGTGCAATACAACAAACACAAAACCAAACTAAAACTGAAATGTACTGATGACCAGTTACCACCAGGCGATGACTCTTGCCAATGGAAATGCTTGTCAGAAGCCTAATTCCTATTTGGATCTCAAATTAGGAGCTTTTTAACCTCCAAGTCAATTAAATTGCCTTGTGCAATTCTATTTTTTAAATATCTGACCTCAGTATGCCACCGTGGTCTCTAAAAGTCATATTCAGATGCCTGACACTTGCAACCCGAGAAAGAAAAACCGACATCCGCAAGGCTGCTATGAATTCACTACGGGTGGAAAGATTTCTTTCAGTCATGTGGCGCAGACAGAACCTGATCACTGAGGTGACAGACGATGGCCTGGTTCCGGCTACCCGCCTCTGTCCAGGTAGGTGGGACCTATGTTCTCCGATGGGAGTGGAGTCACGTGCGCCCCTTCCAGCCGGGGCCTCCACGAGGCCGCCCCGCTCCCAGGCCCGGGCATCACAGCTGTGCCATTGTGGGCAGTGCCACAGGCAACTCTGGAGAAGCAAAACAGAATAAAAAAGCTGGGTCCCTAAATGACCCAAGGAACAGAGTCCCTGACACCCTGGAATGCCTCCCCTGGACTGTTACTCGAGAGAGACATTGCCGTTGGCCTCCACGGCATGTTTCAGGTGTCTGGTATAGTGTTTATCCCTTTGTAAGTCATAAATTATAAATTTGCCTACTGTAGTAAACACACGGGCCAACGAACAGACTGTGATTTAAGTGCCACTTTGCAGGATGACATCTCACAAAGAATGCAGTGGCAGCTCCTCCTTTCTGAGCAACG
This sequence comes from Mormoops blainvillei, assembly GCA_004026545.1. NCBI lineage: Eukaryota > Metazoa > Chordata > Mammalia > Chiroptera > Mormoopidae > Mormoops > Mormoops blainvillei. Next base: position 25,662 of record PVJD01014363.1, read on the forward strand.
CTTTACGTTTCATTTCACCTGGTCTCACGCCTGCCCCAGGTCCCATCCCCACTGTACAGAGAACTGGCCAGGTTGGCAAGGAAACGGTAAGAGAAGATCTGAAACACTTGCATCTGTCACGACAGCAGAGGTCGGTAACCCTGGCCCACGGGCTAACCCGGGCAGCCACTTGCTAAAAGTACTTTTGGAACAGAGCCGTGCTTGTCTGTTTGGCTGTCGTCTGGGGCTGTTTTCACTGGGACGGGGACTCCATGGCCCACAAAGCCTAAAATATTTACAGTGTGGGCCTCGACAGAAAAGGCCCTCGGACCCCTGATCAGAGCCCGTCCCTGTCCCAGTGCCCCCACTTGCTGAACGTCGGCCAGGCATGGGCAGACTTGGCCTGTACCAAACCCGTTCCTAAATGGGGCGATCTCTCCGTCCAAGTTCCCCTTCTAGGCCACAGCTGTGCGCCCCTGCTGCCAACCCACCACGCCTGACCAGCTCCGGCTGTCTCCCCAACACAAGACACCCTGACATCTGCGGAAGCCGACCCTTGAGCTCCCACCTTTGCAATTCTAACAGAAGCCCTTCGCACAAAAGTAATTTCAAAACGACGGTTTTACGTAAGTTCTTGAAACACGTCGATTCAAGCTAAAGCAACACCACTGGAGGCAGAAAACCCCATGCATCCAATTCGGGGTGCCTTTTACTTTCGCTGTACACATTTGTCCTCCTTTGGTTTTGTGCATAAAAGGCAGTTTCGAGAAACTAAAAACAGACCTGGTACTCCCCAAAATAGAACCCTCTGAGCCCACAAGCAGCAGAGCATGTTCATTTTACCCGTTTCTAACCCGCAGTACAGCTGCATCAGCAACTGGATATGAATGAGTCATGAAAGCTCTTGGAGGCGACGCTCTGAATGAAGAGGGGACCAGGACACGCGACTTCATTCACACAGTTCGGTTCACACAACAAATATTTGGTGAACACCGGCGACAGGCCAGGCATAGCTGCACAGTCGCCAATCACTTTAGAGCACGAAATAAATATTTCCTTGGCTCCAGACGCTCATCACCATCCAAGTACGACAAAACGTTATCGTCATCTGCCGTCATTTCATGAGCCAGTTTACTTCTAAAATTCTCCTTTGAGTTTCAGAAGTGTCAGTGTAAAAAAAAAAAAAGAGAGAGAACTGTGGACCATCCCCCCACCCCCGCAAAATAGTGCCAGCCATAAACAAAATTATTAGGGTTTCTTGTGCTGGAACATCGCACGTGACTGGTCGGGAAGACGCAAAAAAGGGACGGGAAGCTGGGGTCTGCTTTGCTTCCCATGGGCTGTGTGTCCCTGAGCAAGTCTCAGTTTAGTTGTGAAGTAAGGGGACTGCACGTGGAAGTCCCCTCCAGGGTTACAGTTGAGCGCATACCAATAAATAGTGTGAGTGGGGTTAGGGGAACTAGCCAAAGGCTGCTCCCGAGGACAATACAACAGGTGGGGACAGGGGTCCCAGGCTGCTGCCTGCCCCCAACCTGCACCCGGGTTGCTCCCAGGCGCTCACTCTCGTGCAGCTAGGTTCTCAGCTAGCTCCGCCCCCACACTTCCCGCCCAGCCTCTCGGCTGCTTCAGAGTTCTCTCCTACCTTCCCGGCACCCAGCCTTACCTTCCTGTCGCCCTGTTGGGGTGGCCTTTCAAATATGGAGCTCTTGTCATGCTATTTACTGGCTGGCAACTCAATCCACCCCTAAGAACTGCCCTGGATCATCCCTTGGGCCCCTCCCGTAACCGCCACCTCCAACTGGTCCAGTTCCGTGGCAGCTCTGTGGCTGGGCCAGTTCCCCCTGGAACTCAGTCCTTCCCTGAGCCCGGGTCTGTGGGGGTCTGGGCACTGTGTGCCATCCACTACCCCAAGCCCGTGGCCCTCACAGGATCTCCCAGATGTACCTACAGGAAGGGGTGTGTGTGCATGTGTTGGAGGAGGGAGGAAGGGAGAGCGAAGATAAGTTTCCCCTAATCCTCCTTAAAGGGCAGTGATTTCCCACATGGGGTGCGATGCAGAACCGCCTGAGATTCAGATGCCTGTCCCTGGCAGAACCCACTATATGAAAAGCATCGTGGGGCTGGTGTTTGGAGACAGGGACCTCAGAACGCCTTGCCTATGACTACCTCCCTCCGCCCCGGCCTCACTCCTTGACGTCTTCTGGGGCCAAGCCGACGCACGTAACGGGTGGAGAAGGAGGATCCTTCTCCAGCAGGACGCTGGGCGGCTGGGAGGGCCGGCAGGCAAGCACCAAGCTGTAGGGACTGACTCTTGGCTGAGGGCTGCAGCCACAAGCCACACACAGAGAGACGACAGGAGGTCGGCAGAGCCGGTGGCAGGGCAGACGGGCGCTGCCGTCCTCAGAGACCCCGGGATGCCCAGATGGAACGGGAAGGGAGAAAGATGGCCCCCTTCCACCTTTCCTGACTTGAGTCCCAGAGCGAACGGGAGGCTGCCGTTGTGCCGTCCTCCCAGCCGTGATGGGGGGTCAGAAATGACCTCAGGTCGGTGGCATGCCAGCCAAGGGCCATCTCCATGGCTGAGGACTAGCCCTCAGGCCTCTGACAGCGCTTAGCTTTCAACCTGAGCTTATGCAATGGGTCAGCCTGCGTTCCACAAGCTTTAGCAACTCCAGACGCTACCTGTGACAGGTTCCCATCCGCCTAGCTTGCCGGGGGCAGGGGGGCCGCAGGCCTGGGGAGGGGCAGCAGAATCTGAGGACCAGGGCATTTGTGATCACTGGCAGCACACGCTGGGCCCAAGCAAGAAAAAAATGCCCAAGGTATCAGTGAGATAAATTGTTTCTGTATTTAGACAGCTTTTTCCCCTACCAGCGTGAACCAGCAATAATTTGGGGAGAAACGCCATGGACTTTGAGTTTATAGGGCATGTAGATCTAGGTTCCACGTTTTTAAAAAATCCTCCCTTATTATTAGTATCGGTGAACGTGCAAAAGTAGAAAGCATGCGATAACAAGATTCAGTAATGGCTATTTTCAAGTAATGAGAACAAACGCCCCTCGGATTAATTTTAATAAGAACTGCTTGTACCTAAAACCAAGCTTTAAAGAGGAATGTGCTGGGTTCCAACAGCCCCAGAGAGAGGGGATGGCAGGGTGGTGCAGGACACAGAGTAAGTAACGAGCAGCAGAGCAGACACCCTGGGGGCGCACGGCAGCCCCCGCCCACAGCCCCACGGGCCGCCCGCCGCTCCCCTTGGGTCGTCCATTGCATAGGTCCAAGCGACACTCAGGAGTCCAGGATGACATTCCTGCCTGGTGCGGTTTATGAGTGCCCCCTTTGACCAATATCAGGGTGACCCAGGTAAGAACCATGAACTGATGCTGAAATTAGTGGATGGCGGTTAGCGGAGGAAATAGCAGTGCTCCCGGTCTCAAATATGTGTCTATAAAACATGCATTAATTGCAAAGGGAAAAATAGTCATTTTACAGCAAAAACTTGGTAATCAAAGTTAATTCTGCCCATCGAGGTCACACTGATGTCATGTGCCTCCTGATGTGACACACTGAGAAGGACATTCGTCGCTTAGCCAGGGACACTGCAGATAAACCCAAGCTGAGGGACCCTGAAAAATAACTGGTTGGCACTTTCTGGCAATGTCAAGGTCATGAATGGTAAACACAAGGTCAAAGTTAAAGGACACTCAAGAAATTTGTCAACTAAACCCTGTGCGTGATCTTGGACAGAACCCTGGAATTATTCTCTCTGCCTCTCTTTTTTTTTTTTTTGCTTTGAAGGACGTTATTAAGAGCTAG